>JABFQD010000167.1:0-34670 GCA_022817045.1 Psix sp. ZL-2020
AAAATGCATTTTATTTAAATGTAAAGTTAATTGATACAATTTATAATAATTTTTTCTAAATATGTTCCTCTTTCTCACTTTTTTTACACATTTGTTGTTTAACATATACGGAAATACATATTGATTCTGGAATTTTTCCATTCAAAAGTAAACAAACTTGAAATCTTTAATGAGTAATGTCATGTTTCATTGGTGCATGTTAATTTTATAAGAAGACATCAAAAATACAGTCATTTGAAGTAAAATAAACATTTATTACGAAATTCCAGAATTGTGCCTTGCTAAATGGAAATGTAACTGTAAATCATGCACAAATTAAAGTATTTGGTTTAAAATTTGAAATTGGGCAGAGGAATATCATACGACTTCAAATGCTACATATATGGTCATGCTGAAGATTCTCTACAATTTCCGTTATGCTTAAACGTCTCCGCGATGTTTCTCGAGAAACCATGTAATTATAAATTTCGATAATTATTGATTCGAATGTCAAGTAAGAAAGAATAAAAAGTACTAAGATATATAATTTTTTTAACTGAATTGAATTCCAGGTTAAGTGTGGATAAACATTTTTCGCAACGGCTTTGAAACCGTTAGTTTTGGCGGGAATATTTAAATCTCGTACTTACTACAAAATAGAAATCATAATAATAAAAGACATTTCGCTTCGCATAACTTAACAGCACTTTGTCCTTCAATTTTCAACCGTCATTTCATCGCTACTCCAGCGGGAATATTTGAATTTAGAATATAATTTCCAGTAGAAATAACGATTCGAAAGATAAGTGTAGTAATTCTTAATTGCTTATCAGATTTTTTCAGCGAGAAGATATAAGAATCCTAATACTCGGAGTAACAACTATGATTATAGTGTTTAACGACGAGTAGATTTTCTTGGTTATTTAGGTGAGAAACTAAGAGTCGAGCTGGACATTTACTGCTCTTATTATTTATGGCAATAAAATTTTTACATTTATCTCAACTTATTAATTACATTAATTTAATACTACTATTTTCTCACCACGCCACTCTTTCGTAAACTAAATAACGTATACCCATAAAACCGTATAATTCGCACTTAATAATTATGAAATCTTTCATAAAAAGATCATACATTGAAATCGTCATAAAAATCGATGGAAAGTCGGCCGCATAATTGCACATTTCAAAAACCGAACGCTCGTAAACCAATCGATTCGGATCCGGTCCAATATAAACCGCGTAACATACAGTCTTAATCTGTTCCCAACATTGACTTTAACTACCCTACTACAACTCGAATTACAAGTCCTTTGATGAGCACCGTTTTTATGCATCAAAAAAGTCCAATGTTATATGCAGTTTCGATTATCAGTCGCTGCTTTTTAATGTGTCGATATATTCTGACATTTTCTGCCCAAACGCGATTTTTCGCTTAAAACGACCAGTTTATGTTGACATTAATACATTTTATGAAATATTCATATCGTCCGTTGAAATACGATGCTTTTTCGTGTAAATAATGGTTTTGACAAATCAAGCTTCGCATTAAAATGTCGGATGAATCAATTTCAGATTACATCCAATTCAAAAATTCCACTTTTTCATTGCGATATTTCATCACTCCGAAATGAAACGTTTTAAAATATATATTATTTTTCCCATTCTCAATACAATTTCAAATGTCATCAGTGTAAAAAGTATTACATAGTTATAAAATTAAATTGCTATTAAATTTAAATCAAAACCTCTTGTCCATAAAACATTCAAAATAACACTAAAATTTAAACAAATTTCACTCAAATTTGTCAAAATATTACTCTTATTTTGATTCATTCTCATCGAACCAACAACCTCATCAAATTTGTACGGCGTGTAAAATAAAATCGTTGATAATATAATAACCCGAAAGGAATCAGTGGAGAAAAATAACCGATATTAAAATTGAGCAGGAGTGAAAAATCGATATTGTGTTTTTGAAAATTACTACGCACGTATTGCCAACATAAGGAAACGAGAAACCACGTGAAATTTAATCGTGCATTTTCTTCATAATGACGCTTTGCGGGCGCACGTTAAAAATGTTTAATGGGTCTCAAATTACCGTGCAATCTATATTCAATCTGAGCAAAATTTTTCTCAGGTTGTCTTATAATTCGAAAATGTGAGCGTTGCGTGGCCAGACATGAATTGCATGGCAGTGACACATTTGATCTCAAGACAATGGCCCTCTTGATTTATAGGAACATTATCAGCTGCCCACATGCTTCTATTTAGACGGGTATATGTGTCTAATGTTCGTCATGTTTGTGCTACTGTGATACGTAAGCATCACTTGACAATCACAAAATTACTCGGCACAATCGTTCGTCGTTATTTATGTCTCAGTTGAGTTGTAATTATACTGTATCATTTTACATACCAATCACACGATTCTAAAGTTAATTTATTCTTCCACAATTCAATTCGCAATGAAATACGAGTGTCTAACATTTGAATATTTCATTGTGTTTGAAATTCCCGCCAAAGATTTTTAAAAGCACGTGGAATTGAATGTTTACCAATTTCAAGTATAAAAGTTATATGATAGATTTGAAATTTGAAATTTTCCCGCCAATTTGGAAACAGCGAAATTTAAATCATGTTTCCATTTTCCCACAGCACTTTAATAGGTTTTTTTTTTATGCAGAGAATTATTCTTTAGCTAAAAAAGAATTTCCATTAACAAATGATTTATTTTCGATTATTCAGACAAGTCAAAACGTTTTGCCTTTAATTTAGGCGCGCCACGGGAAATAAGAGAAACTCGGGCGAAAGTAAACATAATTTTGAAGTTATAGCTGCGCTACGTAATAACGTTAGGCGTATAATAGTAGCATTTCAAATTTGCCAAATTATGGCAACGCAATCGTGGGCAGTTACTGATCTCGTTTGATTTTTTCACACAATTTTCCTGAAAAATGAGAATAAATTCAAGAGTTCACAACAATTACTATTATTCTTATACAGTTGATCAAACTGTATTTTGAATTTCCCTCCAAAACATTTAATTTTGTCAAGTTCTATGTTCGGTTTTTTTATTATTTTTATTTAAACATTAAAGTATCAATTTTTATATCGACTTTTTTTCTTGTATCAACTTTTTGTATCAATAATTATTTTGTTTTACGTTTCAAATGTTTCAATTATTTTTGGCGGCAAATTCAAATGGAACGTTGTTATTTTGGCGGGAAATGTGTAAAGAATTTATCATGTTTTCACGCACCTGTGTGCCGTGAAATACAAATTTGAAGCATATGTTTCGAGCGTTTGTAGCGATTGTTGTGGATCAAAATGAAAACCGTTTGAATGCCATTCGAACAGACAGCGCGTTAGTGTAGCGTGAAACAACCTGGGACGTTGGTTATTTCCAGTAGCGTCGTAAATTACGATGCGCATACGTGCGCAAATGCGACATCTCTACTGACACAAGAAAGGAGAATCTTAGCCGAAGAGTATAATATATTCATTACACTCAATCATTCGAAAAATTCGCTTTGCGCTTTTATCATCTCCAAGGTTAATGCACCTGCGCACTGACGAATACGCAAATTCTTCAACTGTTAGTGTCATGCGCGTGCGCGGTTAAGGAACGTTAATCATAATGAAAATAAAATAAAAATAAATAAAAAGGTTCGATTGCTGGTAAAAATTCTTTTTAATGTATATGAAAAGTATGTGCAAAATGGCGCGAAATTTTAATTGACAACTGTAGGAAATAATGTTCTTTTATGTTATCATAGAAAGATTACTAAATATCTTATGATTTTATGACTAGAAGTTACAGTAAGTTACTAGAATTATACTTCTCTTAAATTGTATCCACATTTTACATACTTTTCGAATGACCACGTGACATATTTTAGTGGTAATGAGTAAAAAACACAGATTGTTGCTGAAATTTCTTGCACGCGAGTATAGTTATTAAAACGTTAAAACAATTACACGCCCACGACACACGAACCCCGAGAGAGCCCGACATGTTATAATTACCCGCAACGTGCGCTTCGTTGTCTGCACTAGCGGACCACCCGCGAGACGATGTTCCCGTAGAATCGGCGGATCTGTGTTATTTTTCTATCAGACGACGTCATTATTGCCTTAAATGAAAGTTGTTTGCGCAACAGTGCACGGTTTTGTTGGTTTTGACGGCTTGTTTGAAAGGGATTATTAATTTTAAAGACCGGTTACGATTGCTTTTTATCCGCTCTCTAAATTTTTTTCTCTCATTTAACAATGTTTGGTTGAGATGTACAAAAACAAATTGAAATTTGGTTTTTACTTGGTTTCATTCATGGTAACATATGTGGAACATTTACGAAGAAAGTAGGAACATGTGTCAATTAGAGAAAATTATTTGTTTGGCAAAATTGTATGGATTATATTTTATTGAACTACTAATTTAATTTGATTTATTTAGATATTTAAGGTATGCTACTTTGACTTTCAAATTTATGGTATTGATTGTTTTTGTTTTTTTATTTTTCAGGAGGATAGCGAGCTCTCGAGCAAGCGGTGGGCTAGTGCGCCCCGCCGCTCGTCGGACAGCCCCTGTATTCTGGGGACACCAACCTCAAGAGAGGTAAATATTACTAAAAATATTCCTTCTTACTAACAAAAATGTCATTCGGTTATCTTATTATCTATTATTCGAAGAACCATAAGATTTACAAAATATAACTAGAAAAAAACTGATTAAGTAGAATTAAATTTAATGTAAACAACCTCAAAATGTATACTTCGGGGTTTGTTTGTAAACAGATTATGCGCGAAAATGTAAACAAACATGTAGAACAAAATAAAAACACCTGCTTGAAAATAATATTTGATGAGATGAAACTGATTATACAAAATAACAAACCATAAAATTAGTTTTCTCTACGTTGTAAATAAATAACCGTGGCATAAACAATGAAAGGTAAACAAATAGAAAAAACAAAGGTCGAGTATAATGTAAACGTTGAGAGCATGAAATGTTATTTTATATTTACGTTTGTGTAACCAAAGCTAATAAAAAAATTAAAGAGGAAGACTTTTTGTTTCATCTTTAGAGAATTAAGATGTGGAAAATATAAAAAGTAAATAATGCAATAGAAGTTCGTTCGATATCTTGTCAATACGTGATGGCACCCAAATCACTAAGGTGGCCAGAAGTCTGACACGCGTTCATTCGACGCAGTACAAATAGGGACAATGTGACTCTGCAAGAACAAGGGACACGTCTTGCCAATACGCCTTGTCTTCTACTTTTCAAGATAACATAGCAAAGTGTCAATTAACTCATGTTGATCATGATTTTAATTGACATTTGTCATTACTTTATCGCTCTATTTCTATGTCGTTTCTGATATCTTTATAAACCTTCGCAATCAAACATCATAGCAAACATTAACTGTGAAACAATAACAAAAACTACCCCGACAACCACACCGTATGGTTAAAGAAGTTCTTTTAATTGAACTTAATCGAAATTAAATTTCCAATCGACTTTTTACACTGACTTCATTACAATTATACAAAACTATGTACGAAAACTGCTATATATCTTCTTGGCGACGTTAGGTCACTTTTTGACCGTCAGATGTCGTTGAATAAAAATTGTTTAAATCGATGATTAGAACTTTTCTACACTTTCTTTTCACAGTTCGTTGTTACTTTATCACAGAATTAGTTAGAATTTTGTCACTTTTCAGTTTCCGAAACTAAAGCAACATTTAATCGTGCAACTTTCTATAAATCTTAACACGAAAGCTTCACCCACGGCAATAATTTCCCCGACGTATAACTTCCGTAAGACGTATGAGGCTTGAAAATGAAAAATATCAGGCAAGATATCTGAAAAATAGTGCTGAAGATAACATCGGATTCGTCGTGAAGCAGTTAGTTGAAGTATATCGTTGCGCAAGTTTAGCGATTTATTTCGGAATGCCACCCACCGTTTTACGAGAGCGAAACTTCGTGGGTGTGACTACTTACCTGGCATTTGCCGTGTGCATGACGTCTGCCTGAAAATAGCGGAATTGTGGTGTGGTACCACCTATCCGAACCATGGGGAATGCTCAGCTTTAGGCGCGTGGGCGACCTTTCCTTCGCCGATTCCGGCTCATTGTTGGCTGTGCCGGCCGGCTCGTTTTTTAGAACGAAACACTTTGTCATTGCGCGATTCTGTCTTTATCAAACCGGCAACGTAACAATTACATGGCCTATTGTTGCAGTCCGCGTGATTGATGCGCGATTATATCATCTGAGGCTTCGCCGCGACAATGCTCACTTTTTTCGCTAATTGCTCATTATAAGCCTAATTAAATGAGACTTTATTATATTACGCAATGGACCCTTTTTCAACCCAGTTCTGTAACTTTTTCATGTGTTTTTGGTGTTTATCAAATATATACAAATTTTTTTATAAAAGCAACCACCATTTTTAGACAGTATGATTATACCATCTGTGTAGAAATGGTTTAAATTAGTCAGGTAATATACATTAAATTAACATTAAAATCAGGTAATATACATTAAATTACCTTATTAAATCTAATGTTAAAATATGGATAAAATATTTTGTCCCAAATACTTTCAAACTCACCAAATTATGTCACTCTTGGCCATGACTAACACGTATTTGGATGTAACACTCATTATTTTATTGTTCATTATGTGGTTATTTACAAACAAAATAAGAAAGAAATATATTTATTATAATTTTTGTTTATACATTTTATGATTATTAATGTAGTTATTTATGTTTTGTTTGTTTAAAAACAAACCAAACTTTCTAGTAAAGAAAGATACTGATGTTTTTTGTTTACTTTTCATTTTTAAAACAAAAATCGCAATATCTTTCTTTATTAGAAAGTTTAGTTTGTTTGTAAACAAATAAAACATAAATACGATGTATATTTTTGTTTACACAATGTATAAACAAAAATAATAATAAATATATCTCTTTCTTATTTTGTTTGTAAATAACCACATCAGAAAAAATAAAATAATCTGTGTTACATCCAAATATGTGTTAATCATTGCCAACAGTGACATGATTTTGTAAGTTTTAAAGTATTTATTTGGGACAAAATATCTTCCCATATTTGAACATTAGACTTAATAAGGCCATCATGTATATTACCTGTCTAATTTATATAACCGCAAAAAATGAATAAAATTATATGTTAATATCCAGAAGATAAGTATTCCATATTTTTTTTTTTTCATTTACTGTACTGTAGTCTACATTTTTGACTGAAATAAAATTAATCAAATTGATATTAGTTATTGCATATGAAACGCTGCACCTGTCACCGACATGTAATTTGCGTTTGAAGAAGTTGCGGCAATTTTCCGGACAATTTTAAAATACGTACACAGAAGAGGCAGCAAAGCAATGATCGATTTAAAATGCGTTGATTCTAGCGGGCATCATGTGTTCGAAGAGGCTGCCGCGCGCCATATGTCGGCTGCGCGGTGCGAGGAATGCATCTAATCGCGACGTGTGAAATTACAATTAAAGGGTGAGCCGGACGCTGATTGGAAAAAGGCCGACATTATCAGCTGGAGAATTCACACTGATGACTCTTCATACTTTTTGTTGCGTCACTCAGCAAGCCGTCAGCGTATTATTCGGAGAAATTTTCCCGCGCGAAGATTACTGAGTTCATCAACAAAGTAGACGGATTCTTGATGAGATAATTATTTTAACGAGCCACGAATATATGATAAAAATGAATAAAATCCTTTGAACGGGAAATTTAAAAGAAACAATTTAATTAACAACTTAAGTCTCTACTGTTATATTTCATATTGTTGTCATTAAAAAAAGACATGATTATAGCAATACACGAAAAGAATAAAGATAAAACGGAAGATGGCACTGGCAGCAATATTAACATGTAATTTCTAAAGTGTATGAACATTTCACTAGAAAATACCGACAGTTAAATTTTAAAAAACCACTAAATCATTACAATCACATTTTCATATCTTTGTCTTACCTAAACAATTACCCTATACTCTGTCTTTGTCATACAAATATTCATTCAAATTTGACTTGATTTTTGGGCAACAATTACCAACTATGAATCGCGTTTGAATTCAATTATTTCCTTTTTATAATCGTCAAACTAAAACGTTTTTCATTACCCTTTCGTTTTCTATAAATCAAATATACTGCATTTCGGTAAAAATCAAAAAGCTCGTCAGCTCGCAACGATTGCCTGGCTGGGAAATGTAGTTGCAATAAAAGTTAAAACATCGTCTTTAACGTCCGGACGTCTCGTTAATTTCGCGATTCGGCGAAATCGGTCGCGGGATCGTTTGGACGATTTTCCCAACCCGTCGATGCTGATTTACCGTTCGCGGACGGATCAGTCCGCGCGTAATTCAACGGCGCGGCGCTCGCTTGTAATATCATCATTTCTGCGTGGGTCCCTCTCGCTCGAGCAGAACGGATGGCTGAGTGATTAGTTCCGATTGCCACGGCCGAGAATTATACGAGGGTTGGTCGGCGCTGTTACAGCCAGGGCTGAGCATCGATGCGAACTACCGCGTCTAGCCGGCCGTTAATGAGTCATGTTTAATTGGCGTGGGAAGTCCGCGCGAGTACCATCCGTGTAACGGAATCGCGGCGTGCTACAACCTCATGATGTGAACCTACCTGGCCGGCTTGCTCGCGCTACTAAGGATCTGGGAGAGCGCGGATCTCGCTATGCAAAAGCGTGAATGCCAGTCGACGCATCACGACAGGTACTCACGGCGCATCAATACACCGTTTTACAGCCGCGCGATAAACATTGCTGTTTTTACCTTCGACTGCATCATACTTCAGATCACTGAATCTTGTATTAAAGATTGGAATACTAATCAATTACTACACTCGAGACCAAAAACGTGTTGCAAGTCAAAAGATACCTATTTGGAAGTTTTTTTGAAACTGGGTATAAACTAGGCAAAATATCTTTACTATAAGAATTGTAATTAAGGGTCAAATAGGGATAACTTGTATAATTCTGTAAAGGAAATTAGTTGAGTCAAAAATTTCAATTTGGGACCTTGAAAGGTTCCATATATGTGAGGTCTTAATGAACGGTTCTTATATTTAGCTAATATTGGGCTAAGAATAGAGTTACTGTGATCTAATAGGAAAATCATTTTTATTCGCAAGCTAATATTAATCTTATACAAGGTCTCACTTAGGAATGTAAATACAAGCTTTTCCAGTTTATTGAATTAATTATTTTTGACATTAATGACTTACACATAAAATACACATTTATATATTATTATAAGTTACAAATCATATGGTACTGCAAACTTGAATAACATTCATTAAAAGTTTTTTTTGTCTATTATTGTATAGAAATTAATTCGATGTGTGTCCAATATTGAGCTAAATATTATTGCTAAGATCACAATATTGATGCAACCATTAGTTTCGTTAATAAATCTCTCAGGAGATCCAATTATAAAATTGTACTATCTCATCATGAGGTTGGATTAAGATAATCGATTCAATAATATTATTATTAAATTCTAACAAAAGAAATAAATATAAAACCTGACATTAAAATTTTAGGTGTCTCCAAAAATGTGTTACCTAAAGAATTGTAATACACTGTTTTTACATAAAACTTGATAACTCTAGCGGTTTAACGTAAATAACATTTAAAAACGTTCCGTTGAAATCTCATTTCCAAATTAAAAACATAAACACAAAGTTTACATTTGGATGTTTACAAACAATAAAATCACCTTTACTCTTCTAAATAAAAAACATAAACACAAATTTTACATTGTGATGTTTACAAACAATAAAGTCACCTCTATTCTTCTAAATAAAAAACGTTTTGTTTACAAACATTGAATTCATGTTTGAAGATAGATTTCACGGTTGTTTTACTCAGCCAGTCTTTCGAATCAAGTTTGTCATTACAGATTTGCTCGCCAGCAAAATCTGCCGTTAATGGTTTTTTGCCCAATGGCGTACGAGATCGTTTTTCCGTGGTTAGTTTTCAGCTTATCTGATGGAACGGTGTTATTAATTTGCAACGCCACAAGTGACAAAATAAGGACTAAACACTGTTGTGGCTTTGTCACGATCGTGGGAATAGAACGCACCGTATCCCTATAACCGGACGTATTCGGTAACTCGTGACTGTCCGACGTCTCGTCGATCGCGATTACTTCATTGATCGCGCGAGAGTCTATCACACTCCGCGGCTCGTTTCATCCGCCCTACCTTAGCCACAAAGTTCTTCCTTCCTTTATCGGAACTCGTGACCATAATTGGTCAGACGCACCTGTTTGAGTTCACAGCAAACCGTCGTCAGAGAGTAAACTGTAAATTACGTGGAACAACAAAGTATCTTCGTGGTCTGTTTCTATGAAATTCACACCTAAAGTTTGATTGTTTTCGTAGTATAATCTCTCGCCACTTGAGTCTCATTTTCAATTCACAAGAATCAATACTACACCATGATGTTATATTAGTAAAGTTATACTGTATGGAAACCATCAAATGAGAAACGTTAAATATGCATTTTATTACGTTTTGCAGTTCTGCGGAAGAAATTGTTTTGGATTGTCTCCAAGTGCGGCGAAAAAATAATAAAATTTCATGTTCAGTGTTACCCAAACTATTTAACCGTCAATACTTTATGCTTGGAAGAAAAAATATACAAATATATGGATCTGCCAGGAATTTTAACCTATAAAAATGCATCGTTCGTTTAACCTTTAACGGTATTGTGTTAAAAATAAGAAAATAGAAAGTATATCTATAGACTTGAACATAGATACTTCACAAGTTAAATGTAAAATTTTGCATTTGACCACCACCGCCATCTACTGGCATTTTTTCAAATGTCTAAAGTCAAATAATAAAAAACAACAATAACATTGTTATTTTGCTGATTGAAATTCTCGGGAAATGTTTAATCTAAATGTTCCTACAGTCATGATACGCCTGCCTACAGCAAAAATAGTTTGCTGCAGCTATTGAATATTTGTCAAAAATTCCTTATTCAATATGTAGATTGCATCATGCTGTAAAGGTCGAAATGATGGGTATTCAGCAATTTCCGCGTGGGTCCAAGCTGGACACGCGTATTCATTTTCGCGCTTAAATTAGAATTACGTAACAGGCAGAAAACGTGTTATGGCACGTTTACTGTTTCTCTTGGCCAAATCACACTTTCGTCACGAGCTCCGACTTCCCGGGCGCGTTCGAAATTGATGCATCTGCCGGCATTCAATGCGGGCTTTGTCTCTTATAGCGTGGGTGTCCTCGGATAAATCCATTGTTGCGGCTTCAGTCGCACGAAAAATTCGTCGAAAGATTCTCGCAAAATAACGGGAACAACAGACGTGAGCAATCGTAGATACGACGATAGACAAGCGGGAGGGAAAATTAGAAAACGCGGTTCGCCAGTGTGGTTAGGGTCCTTCAGGATTAGTTAAATCAGAACCTGCACCAGCACGTTGTATGACCTAATTGGCGATCGCAAACTTTTTCTTTCGTTTGCTACAGATTCGCTAACATAATAAGCATAATGATGAGTACAAATTTGAGATTACCATTTTGATATTTGAGAAGATGTCCCAGATGCCGTAATCTGGATAATTTATTCAGATCATTACCAGTTAATACCCCGATATTTGTTTCCACATGGGGATTTTTAATTTAACTTCATTTTCATTTAAATACCAGACGTATTCGAAATTGGATGTACACCTATAAATTAAACAATTTACTGATTCCAATTCGGAAGACCAATTATTGAAAGCGTATTCACAAGCATAATTTGTACATGATAGTATCCAAATATTTGTTGCAAAAAATATGGAATGGAAAGTCAGCCATATTTTTTCGTTTTTATTAACCAGCTACGTTCCATAACCGAAGCCGCGACTTTTTTTCTGGATTCCAACTTGTAATTTCGGGAATGTATGATTGAGCGCTCGTCGCAGCGCATAATGAAGCGAGGTGTGGTCGTCCGGAGTGGCACTCTTGAGGCGCGTCTGCGATTGTTGAGTCTCGAATTGCCTCGGCGGGATCATTGTCGGCTCGACATAACTTGTCGATTCACACGCGACCCACGATTCGCGTTCTTTTACCGCAAATGCACGTACCAACGTCGATTCTCAGACCCACTTTCATCCGACGTTCTTCCTGCGCCACCGCTTCGCAATGCATATCACGAAACAGCATCACAATATATGCCATTTTTTCATCCTGCGTAAAATGAAACATTTGCGCCATCTGCTCTGAACGCGTTTCAAACTTTTTCTCCAGATGCATGATACTTTTACGAATAAGACGTCCTGCATTTTTTGCCATCATTCCGTATGTGTTCAAAACATTTTTGGCTCCGCATTGTTGCATTACTTATCAGTAAATGAGTTGAAATTATCAATTAAAATGACCCAAAAAACCGCTGCGTCGCAAAATAAATGGTATCGAAACAAAGTCTTGTTTGTAAACATCAAACGAGTTTTGACCTGCAATGTTTACAAATAACAAGATGACCTTCTATGAAAAAAGTTCATAGCAACGACATTATTTACAGACGAGTGTAAATAAACAAGACAATTTTGTTTGTAAACGAAGCTTTATCAAGTATCACTTTGTTTACAAACATGGAACGGGTTTTTTGTTGTCCATAAGAACGATTAGAGATGAGATTTTGACGTGGCGGTTCGTGTGTACTAATGTTGTGACTTGTTTGCAACTAACGAGCAACGTTTTTGCTTGTCAATAATGAAAGGTCCTCAGTAATTGATTTTTACGCATATTTTCGCGTGGGTACGACAACGAGGAAGTGAAAAGTTTGCGGCCGAGCGCGGCGCGAACAATTTTTTCCAAATGAAATCTGTTAAGTCAGTGGTTGGTTGATGGTAACATCTGTTGGCTGAGTACCGTTTGCGCGAGAGCCCATCATTCTCGGGCTTGGGACGTGTTCGAATGCGTTTTATTGCAAATCCACTTTGTCTCTAAGGCCGTTTCACGAGTAAATTTCTCGTTGATCGAGCGAGACGAACAAGGTATAATTTTGTCGGAGTTTCTCTATTTTTTCCAATTCCCGCCGATGAGGTCTCACGATATTTGGCCGTTTGAATTTTCCCGCCGCCGAAAATGCATAATGAAAAGCGCGATAATCGCAGACATTGATAATTACATTTCAAAATTGATGACTGTTATTTTTCATTTTTCTTTTAATCAGCCAAGGTCTCGTTGATCGTTAGGAGAAATGAATCGGAAAATGTTACTTAGTTCTTCGGTGGTAATTTTCCTCAATCGCATTAGGTTCCGTTTCTGTCGATCTCGTTTCATGTTTCTCTTTCTCTGTTCCACGGTTTTAATTGAGCCCCGATCGCGCTCTATCATTGGGATCTAAATGTTCCTGGCAATGACCTGCTGACCGCGCGCGATCAGCATTGCCATCGACCACCAAAGAGCCCAGTAAATATCTCAAGTTGATTGCTCGCTTTTTTATATTCCACTGTCGGAATTTCGTTTGGCAAACATACCCTAATGAATGGTTTATAACCAATGAAAAGTACAAATAGAGTTAAAGCATATTACGTGTACAGCTAACGGTTTGATGGAATTAAACCTTGATCACCCTATTTTTGAGATATTTGAGACGCTCATTAGGCGTACCTAATCTTTTCAGAATCACATTTTCCCAAGGAGTACATATAGAAATAGTGAAAAGCAGCAATTAGAAATGCATTTCGAAGAAGGTTCAATACCCCAAACGCGCACAAAAGGTTCTTTACGTGTTGAAAAATTTGCATTGTCTTTAGCAACAACAAAGAGAACGCCTTGTTTTAGCTATGGATTTATTTGATGGAGCTCGATATAAACTTGATATAAAACTTGATATAAAATATGTTTGCGTGATTCGCGAATATTTGCTGCATTTTTCATCAACGTCAAAATGTGTATGGTGTCACCTGGCAGAACGCCTTCCATTGTTCTCTACACCTGTGTCTTTTCACACTTCAAGACATTGATCTCTATATTTTTTTGTTTCGATAAAAGAAGGGTATGAAAAAAGTACCTGCAGAAAAATCAGAAAAAGAGTCGCAATTTCAAAAGCGAACTCACATTCAAAGGTAGTGCTTATCGTAAATGTCCACAATTAGAAACATCTCCACCTTGATAGAGCGTCCCCTGTGTGGGAGAGTAATTGCTGTGTATAGAGCGCTCTACGCGATGTGAATTGGAGAGCAAAGAAGAGTATCGTTGATTCAAACGTGACCGAGACGTATGCGTTGTGATATGATGGCACTGCTACTGAAGAATGTTCTCAAAATTAAACGGCAGTTACCAATTAATGAATTGCAGTCGAGAAAGACAGAAAATAAGGCTAAGAAGATTGCTTTTGAAAAATGGCTTGATGTAAATTTTGTTAGTGGAAAGTAATTGAATTAATTAATTTTTAATAACGAAGCGAGAATTGTCTGATTATTTTTCATACGAATTATTGTATAACAAAGATTGCTTCTTTTAGCTAACAATTTTTTGACAATTTACGTTTAACTAAAATATTTTTTTATAACAAATAAAATGAATGGTGAATTGTTAATTTTCTAGCCAATAGCAATTATATGAGTAAAATATATATTATTTAATTTGTATTTATTATTTTAAATTAAATATATATATATATCATATGTATTTTTTGTCTAATAAGTCATTAAATCATTAAATATAACCTCACCTTCAAAAACATATAATAATTATGAATAAATTGAATTAATAATTTTTCATTGGAGAATTCATATTTCGATCTATTAATACAATATATAAAAATTCTTAAACTGAAACTACAAAATCAGACATGATTTGATTAATCATTAATAGTTTAGTGATAACTGATAAATTAATGGATAACTTCATCGCAATTCAAAAATGAAAAAAAAAGTCTTTTTTCATAATTATTCAAATAAAATATTGTTTCAAATTAATAAAATCAATTAGTCAGACGCGAACTAATTATTTTAGTGCAAAACATAATGTTATGGTACGCAAAATGTATCAATTTCAGTTAATATACTTCAAACTGTATTAATGAAGTTAGGGGAAAAAGTTAGAAAGCTGCAATAAACCAGTGGAGTACTCGCGGAAGATGTTGAAAAAGTAAGTAAATGGTTGACTCCAGCTGACAGGTCATCCGTCTCGGTTACACTGACCCAACCGCTCCTAATCACCGGTCCAGTTTAGGACATGGTTGAAACGTTTTTCTCGCGCCTCGACAAACTGTCTTTGAGTGCTTCCTACAACGCGGCCAGCGCGTCTCTTTCGCCAAAAGGGGACGGACTTTTTAAAATTCCTTCGACTTCTCCGCAGAAGTGCGCATTTGATCGATAGGATTAGCTGTCGCTCGCAAAACATTGGTTAGCGCGCTGATCCCGTTTACGTCGGCCGCACAAGAACCACCACGGACCATAATTAGCCGCGCTTTGGCGTGATCAGCGGAAGTAGAGCCCCCTTTCCTGCCGATTTTACCTTAACCTCGCGTTCATTATCATGCGCAGAGCGCAGTGCGCAGGGTCAATCAATTATTGACTCGAGCGCATGCGCAAGAAGCCTACTGCTTTTTGCGCATGCGCCCATCAACATTAATTTATGAATCGAGATCGTTAAGGGCTGCGCATAAGTTTTTGCGCATGACGTTTGTATTGCGCAGCTGTGACTCGCTTTGTTTTGGCGGGAAACTGTCGAATTGGTTTGATTCCACTGATGACGTACATACGCTAATGAACTGCTAAGCTACTAATGGCGCCAGCGTCAAAGAAAAGCCACGACATAAACGAGTCGGTGTTTTTCAGCTGTCGGCGTCGCCTCTGATGATCCGTTAAGGTAGCCATGAACAATGAGCATGCGCCGCACCGCAAATGACATCTGAGCCGCAACCGACAAGAACCGGCCCGGCTTATTACTGCGAACTTGTGTCGCAAATCGAAGCCGATAAACAGAGGTCGGAGCTTGATTAGGCCGCGGAATTTGCAATTCCGTTGAAATCCACCTCAAAAAATGACCACCAACCTATAAAATCGTGCAAAGTGAGGTTAAGTACATGGTCATTTTTTTGGCGGGAACACCGAAATTTCAAATGTGTTTTCACGTTTCACGAAGAATAATGATAATTCAAATATCGAGGACATTATTACGCCAAATTAAAAGCAAAATTGTTATGAGGAATATTATTAATGTCTATATTTTAAGAAACCGAAATTAATCGGCACCGACGATGAATGTACTTACGGAGTTAATTAAGTAGAAAAAGAGAAATCCAACAGTTATTATGTTTCAGATTTCTGCAAATTTGAATAAAAGGCGTTGAGCATACATTTTTGACGTGCCAATTTCTTTTTGCATTATTTTACCTTAATATGTTTCTGGAGAAAATTATAAAACATGGCTTTATATGATGCAGCGAGTTCCTAAACTGGTGAGTGGAACGCACATTGTAGTGGCAATAACTTAACACGTTGAAGCCAATTTCTCGTCAGCGCTCGGGCAAAATTTACGACACGAGGCGTTTGTCCAAAATGCAAACGTGGAATGCGGATGTGGGCGTAGTGATGGTCTTGACATTAATCAAATTTGTTTTCATCCTGGTGCCGGATCACCGCAAAAAGACAACAGCCACGGAAGATAAGTAATTGCTATTTTATTGGCGAACATCTTATTGATCTTAATGTATGTCATCGTTTAATGTAAAATCGCGCGTTACAAAAAAAGTGGTAGCTTCATATAGCATGGTGAGATTGGAGCTCGCTTTTGCCCGAATGAAATTCAATCTTGGTCAGTATTATTGGAAGCGAGTGGGCGAATCCGATGAAAGATTAATTGACCGACATTGCGAAGTGTTAATGCCATGTAACGCAGTTAACTATGAAAGATAAGTTTTCACACCGTTTGATATGTTGAAACAACGGCGCCCAAATGTCAACCTTGTAATCAAAGAATAATCTCTCGTGAATCGACTATAAACTGAAACGTACTTCTAAGTATAGTTTTACTTTCAGTTATTAAGTAATTTACATCTGGCGCCCAAATTTACATTTTGGACGCGAAAACATGATGTATATTATGATGCAAATTTTGGAAGAACATTTATTTGAATACTATTAGGAGGTTTAACAAAAACTTTAGCGTAGTATTTGGGCGCCAAATGAGTCATGTAAAAATATCAGTTTTGGGCGCGAAAATATGGTATATATTATGTTGCAAATTTTGAAAGAATGTTTATTTGAATACTATTAAGTGGTTTAACAAAAACTTTAGCGTAGTATTTGAGCGCTAAATGAGTCATGTAAAAATATCAGTTTTGGGCGCGAAAATATGGTATATATTATGTTGCAAATTTTTAAAGAACGTTTATTTAAATACTATTGGGTGGTTTAACAAAAACATTAGCGTAGTATTTGGGCGCCATATGTCATGTAAAAATATCAATTTTGGGCGCCAAATTGTTTACTTCATTTTTCGGCATATGTTTCGGCATAAAAATGTTTGTAATTAACGTCACTAATGAAGCGTTTTAACTGAAAGTCAATTTCATTTATTAAAATTTGTGACCGCGTTCGAGTTCGATAAAGCAAAAGAAATATTTTATCGATGCTTGAGCATCGATTTGGCTTTTTTATTGCTGATCACAATGTAATCGATCTCCGTCGACGCGAGGACCACTTAATCATCATTCATTTGTGTCCTAAGTTTCGTATCTCTTTCTCCTGGAGAGACATAATACGCTACTCCATTACGTCGAACGGACAGTGGTTGTTTCCTGATAGCGGACGAAGGAAATTCGCCTGATAGATTTCCAATGCGCTCATGATTTATCGATGTAATACAGCGTAAGAGCGGGCTCCGCAGCTCAGCCGATCATCGCGGATGAATATTGTAATTCCTTTATGCGCCTGTAATATATTGTACGACGCGGTATGTCCCGTTGCCGAGCCCCAGGCAGCCGCTTGCAACAACGCAACGGCCGTTCAATACCACGAAACGCATCCGAGTCGCCACTTTTATTTGCAATGATGACCAACCAAAGTGGATAACGACGCCAAATTTCTTCAAGCGCGCAAACCAATTTGTAGACCGTGCTCAGCTTATAGCCGTTTACATTGTATTCTAATTTATCAGACAGAACACCCAGGACTATTCATATTACTACCATGAAATAATGCAATCGCCTTTTTCAAATTCAAATTTACCGCGCAAAATAACGGTCTATTCTTTTACCGTCTATAATAGAATTTGTTTCTAATTTCTCTGAATGATATCATCAGATTTGGTTTAAATGACGCTTAATACAGGAGAATGTTCCGTATTATTGTATTAGAATTGCTATTATCCCGTATCGATTCGATGTATCGATATATAAAATTGATTCAAATATATTTGAATTTGAGAAGATATATTATTAAATGTATATCCATTACTCGTTTTTAATAATAATTTCGAAAAATAATTTATTATCATTTGCGAATCGTCTATTGCAATTTGTGGGTATATAAGAAGTAGATATATCTAAACTCAAAAAGATATATGAATTTTAAAATCAATTACATTAATTTTATGTACATTATTTTCCGTAAATACAAAAGGATATCTACATTATGATGTTTAAATAGTATGACTTTATACTATACAAGTTTGGATTTATAGATATATATTACTTAAATATCTTCAAACTTAAAATGATATAATTAATCGATATATAATCCCTGTGATGCGATATATCGATAATTATATTCAGGTCACTAATCAGAACAAAATATCAAATGAAATAAAATAAGTCAATACATCGATAAAAACATGACACAAAATTATCAATGTTTTTACGATCGATCGATATATATCATTATTTTATCGAAATGTATTTTTTTATCGATAAAGAAATCATTCGAAGTGCATTGTTAGAAAGCACTTGCAGAATCACATTTGCTGTCCGATTTAGCTTTCATTTGGAGTTACTCTGTCAGAAGATTTAATTTGGGATGATGAACAAAAGGAGGTTCCTGTACCGTGATGGAACGATATCAACCTGATACAAATTGCACAATCAATTTTGAAGTCCATCGTTGCATGAAGTGGTCCATCGTATCTCCCGTCGTTTTGTTATTTTGTTCCTGTATCGAGAAACCGTTTCAGTGTTCAATCTCTGAAACATGATACCTTTGTGCAAGACAAGAGTGAAGCGATCCGCTTAAATACGTTGGCACGTGCTGCATACCGATTTTAAATGATCCCGTTCGAATTTAAAATTCGACAAGCATCATTATATGCAACATCAACGTAATAAAGATTTCCAATTAAAATGAAATTCATTCCAACCTCCCTGTTCTTAACTTTTATTTTCTCGCCTTTATTCGGTTCACAGTAAAATCTGTCTAAAATCACATTGATCTTGGAAGGACCAAAAAAGTTGTAATGACTCAAATAACTATAACATTAAAACTGCTATCTATGTCCAATAAATTTTACCAGTTTTTGTTGCTAAAATTTGGAACATAAATTAACGAATATTAGTCAATTATTTAAGATACAATAAGGATGTATTTTAAATTGATTTATACTTTTTTATAAATCTGCCTCAATTTATAAAATAAATGATCAGTTATTGGTATAATCTTATGTTGACTTTTTTTGCTACAAATATTGAGTATAAGTTTTCTCACAGAACATTTTAGATAAAATGATATTTCCGAAATTGTTCGAATGAAATATAACGTTATTTGTATTCTACGTTTAGATTCATTTTGGAATCGGAAAAAGTCAAGTTGATTATTTTTTTTATAATAGTTACTATAATTAAAATTACTTTGAGTTGCTTATAACTTAAGTTAATTAACTCAAATGTTTAGGATCATCATGAATCATTGACTAAAAACGTGAGTTAATTCATGCTAAAAAATTAAAAATTATATGTATTTTATCAACATAAAATATTTTCACTATTAACAATAAATGTTCATTATATTTAAAACCCGATGACTCACCATGTACATAAAACCTACATTAAAACTGGTTTAGCCAAATTTAGGTGCTATCAGTGAGTAATTTGAAACTATTATTAACATCAATACCATTATTTAATTATAATTAACGTGATATTACCATACCCGAAGTAATGCTAAAATTATGATATAATCAGGAAATTTTGTTATTTTAGCAAAGTTATATTAGTATAGCTATAACTAGTTACAATTATTCAACTAATTTCAGACAAAGGTGTCTGAAATTAGACTGTCATAAATTGTTATACAAAAGCTAGCAAAACTAACAAAACTTTGCTAATTTTTCTAACATTGCTAACGCATTGAGAAAACACAAATTAGCTCTAACTTAAAATCAATGAGTTAGTTAGTAGTTTAGTCAACTAATTAGAACTAAAGTTGAGATTTAATCTGACTTACGTAAAATTTTAAGATTTGCTCAAAAGAATAACAATAATGAAAATGTATATAAAGGTATAAAGCTTCGTATGTGCAATAATTGAAGAAATAACTCAACAAAGATGTCAGGTGTGATAATATGCAAATAATACGTTGTAAATGTTGAACAAACATACAACAATAATCTTAGATTAACCGTCATATTAAAAATACGTTGCACTTTGCCTTTGGGTGTAAAATTTGAATAATTTGTGATGGTTATCACACGAAATCACAGAGTATAACAGTGTTAGAAAGCCGATTCATTTTAGCTGCGTGGTTGACGAGTGCGTGCGATCAATGACATGTTTACGAGAGGTCCCCGAAGGCTCGTGCGCAAATGGAAAGAAGGACGAGGTGAACAACAGCTGGGAGTGTTCGACGAATTATAAATCCGTTGCAGCTCAATTCGAGTCGACCAAATGGGCTAAACCGAGACGATGTTTCGGGTTGATGCACTTCATTTCGAACTCGCTCGTCCTCGCTCTCCCTTCCCACTTCCCCTGTACCTTTTTTAGAACGAGATCCATTTTTGTGATGTCACGGGGCGTGTCTCGTAACAAGAATTGCGTGCCATAGATTTTTGCAGTATCAAATTTCTATCTCATAAACAACAAGTATTCAATAATTTTGCAGTTGACAAATATTTGTTTTTTCGTTTTTACCTAATTTGTTTACATTTTGATAGAGCTAAATGAATTTGGGATAACTTCAGTGAACTCGAAATGAATCAATTAAAGTGAATTAAGGATGTTGAGAGGAAAATGAAAGATTGCTGAATTTCGGGGAGCTCAGATTTATTCGTAAGTAGTATGTAAGTTGATTAAAATGTCCGTCACAAAAAGTGGCGAATTAAAATTTTAATCCTAATTGGGCATGACAAATGAAATAAAGTGTATTTAATTGGGCAGATTAATTACGACCTCGTTCTCATAAGTAATGCCACTTAATACAGACAGAATCACTTCCTTAATGAATCTTAGTGTTTTCAATGACAAATCAGTTTCACAACGATCTGATAGGTTCCACTCGACCTAATATGTTACAATCAAATTTTTTTCTCTTTTTGACAACACCTTGTGAATCAGATTTACTTTAGGCACGCTGAGATCAACAGAAAGATTTGGATAATATAAAATTCTATAAATTATATTCCAAATTTAAAAGGCGATCATAAATTTGCTCCTGTTTTCGAAATAAAAGCATCCTTTTGTGTTTTGTTATATTAAATTTCGAACATTTCTTTATACAATATAAAAAGGTTTTACAATTTTGAATATCAATTTACAATTAAAATTGTTTAAGGAGATGTAAAAAAATAGTTATACGATCAACTTTTTCAAATTTAAGGAGCTGTTGATTAAAAAACAAATTCTTAACTTAATTTATACATTTATAATTCTGTCAAGGAGAAATATCTTGATAATTATGGCCTTAACATTAACTCAATTTTTGGCGGCAAATTTGAAATTGGCTCCGAAATTCTCGTTTATTCGAAGTGATTAATTTTGAAGTCAATTTAAAATTGCTCACATTGCACTTTTCAAGTGGTCAGTATAAAATTATGAACTATCTTAAAGGTCAGAAATAAAGATTAACGAGAGAAATGTGTCGTTGATAAATATTAGCGTAGCACTTACGCTTTTGCATTTAGATCGTCTTTATCGGTCTAGATGTCCACGATCGCAAATATCTTGCTCGGCAAACGTAGTTCCTTATTTACAAGCTGGCTTATGTTCGCTGCTGGTAGCGGTCCGAAGTGCTTTCGTGCAATTAGCATAACTAGCAATGGTATTGACGTGGACTAATCACGACCAGTTCCCACGAGGTTCGGCTGACCTACCTCGTTGTACAGTCCAGCTTTACATCGTCATGATGCATGGCACAGCTTAATAGCTTGCACTCGATATTTACCCAATAACTAACGCGCACGTTTATTCACCATACAGTCCTGTTTGTATAACGCATCAATTGCTTATTGTAGTTTCCTGTTATTACACCATTAATTTGCTTTTGAATTATCCGCTTATTTGTTGCAATAACAGTTTTGAATTCCACCAATTAAAAATAAAATTTTGTATAAACATGAATGCTTTTTCTTATAAAAAGATAAATTTCAATTTGATCAAATTGAACTTAATTCAAATTTCCCGCCAAAAGTATACCATGCTTGTAAAATATGCAAGAAATGTATGAGACCTGTTTCTATTTATTTGTTCTTAAATTAAATTTCAGATCGTGAATTCGAATTTGGCGGGGAAATTTAAGTGGGCGGAAAACTCAATTTGGCGCCAATTTTGAATTCATTTGGTTACAGCGAAAAAACTTTCTCGAGTAAACTTGACTTTTATTGACAACATGACTTGGCGTTTTAGCATACAATCTATTTGTTTATTGGTATACGACAGGTAGCAAGACAAGTTTTCTCGCCACCAACGGGCTCGGATATTCCCACGTTTCGTCGAAGTGTTTTCTACCAAACAATTGAATCCATCGACGTTCCTTAACTTCCTTCTAGTTCTCTTGTTCGTAGAGACACAACTTTTATTCCGAACAAAAAAGTGCCGCTGACTTTAAAATTTGTAAATTCAATCAAAAATCACATTCTTTGACACAGAAGGAGTTGAGGAAGTATCGCTAATTAAGTTTCCTTGTACCTAGTTTTCTAATACGGCTCATAATCGAAGGAGGAATGTGAATGAAGGGAATTCAAGAAGAAGTGCCTTGGCTCATGCACTTGTAATGCCATTGTGAAAAAAAATGAATTCCTAGAAGTTTATCGCGTCATGCTGACACACCCTTAATGGCTCTGTCGTTTCTGGAAACTTTGCGTTATTGTTTAAGTAGAACGATTGTGTAAAATCATTGTTCACCGATCCTGCGTGCTGAATGACTCTAATGACATGTTTTTGCCATTTTGTTGCACCAGCATCTCTTCAATGCTAGACTTCGTATACTGAAAACTCAACTACACATACAATGCAACTTTCGTTCAGCATAACTTATCGACACAAACTTCGTCTACTGAAATTTGCATTCGCGAATGAAATAACAAATCATTTCTAAAATTCAATTTCAAATTTCCCGCCCCAGTTTCCGCGGGAACATTTGAAACTACGGAGTAACTCAGCCGAATTCATTTACAAATTGTGAATGACTAATCAGCATTAAATATTAATTATTATTACTCCCTTCAATGGGAGGTCTTATTGGTTAATTAAAAATGATGAATAACCGCTAGATGTTTGAACAGTTGAAGCGTTTGACAGCGAAGATCCGTGTCTTGATTTTGGAACATACATATGTTAGCGATGATGATGGATTATTAATTATTTTAAAAATGTTAATTGGATTTCTGTGCAGGCTGCGGGACCGCCGGTGCAGCTTGAGCCCGTGGATTTGTCAGTGAAAACTCCAGTGGTGCTACAGGTGCCTCGGTACAACCCGGCTGCATTAATTACCGTCGCGCGAAGAGTCCCTTCGCCATCGATGACGCCCACGCCACCACCGCTCACCGTTTCCTCTACTGGTAAGCACCATTAAAATACTCTTTATCAGTCAGGCATGTTTTCTTTTTCCGTCACCTTTCGTCGTCGTTGATTTGCAACGTCGATAATTTATTTTTCGTATGATCCCCCCATTAAATTCCATGAATGATTTTCGTAACTTGATTGCGGATTTTACATTAAAGCACATAAATGGGTATTCACGATAAATGTCTGATACGTTAGGAGAAAAACAATTTATGGTATGTAATGAAAACTATGACTAAGGTAAACCTGACTAGATTATACTATAAAAGATTTATCACTGTTCTTATGAAGATTACTGCAGCTTTGATAGATTTACTTTTGTTATGATTTTTCTTATCATATAAAAAGTGCATACGCTAAATTTATACACTAAATTGCGTACGCTAAAATTATTTTTAGTTTCTTATTTATTTGTCTTTAGATTAGTAAAATGGTTAAATGAAATAATTTAATTAGTAAGCTAAATGTGAGCTAATTAGCTAACGAAGCTAACTAAACGAAAAACTAATCTTCAATTACTATGAGATTACTAAAAACCTATAAACACTACTAAATAATAACTAATAAATAATAGAAAAGTACCATATCAGTTAGTACCTTAAATCAAGGACTAAATATTGACTAACTAAACTTACTAAATTTACTTACTAACGAAGCTTACTAAACTAATCATAATACAATTATAAGTATATGTGAGTACTAAATATTCTAGCTAAATAAATTAAATAATAGAGTAATAAACGTAATTAATAAAACTAAATACTAATCGATATCACAAAAAAACTAAACTAACTGTAAAATTAACTAAACTAAATGAACTAGATAATTAAGATCATTAAGATAAAAAGACTTAGCAAAATAAAAGAAATAAGGAGAAATTAAATTTATTCCAAATGGTAACATTGTTTTAAATTAATATATATAACGTTAATGAAATATCAATTACTGAAACACCAATAAAAAATAATATATGATGTATGATAACATATAAAATAATATGCCATATTTTTGTTATTTGACTCCTGCAAAAAAATTTCATCGACGTATGAGTAAATTTACACTGTTCCATATCATTAAACTAACATTATATTGATAATATTAATTATAATCGACAAATATTAATCTCATATTGATTGATATCGATAGCTATCGATGATAGTGTATAAGTATCCTTATATTAATACATTACTCTCCTCTTACCAATATATCTATAATTTTGTCTGAAATATTGCAAAATTGATGAAGAAATAAAATATTTTAACACTTATCTCCCATATCGATATCTGCTGAATTTTGTGTGCAAGCTGGCGCATACGGCTAAAAACTGCCTCGGAAGCAATGCTTTATAGTGGATGGAAGCGTGTAATTTTAGTGCCTTTACCATTTTGCGGCGAGGCTGTAATTATCAGCAAACAGGTACCCGAGCAACCCGATTGTCGGATTCATCGAATACAATCATACCTATCTGTCGTTGATTTCGAACGAAGGCGTATTATTAACCCTTGCGTGTTTATTCGTGGATAGAGAATAGGCCTCGCGAAAAAATGTTAGCCCGATTTGAAAAGTAGACGTCTACTGTTTGACCCTGACTTTCATTGGTGCGATAAGCCAAGGACTGGCACTTTGTTGCGCCGACTTTTTCGATCGAAAATATCCGACTTTCAGTACGTATAGATCATTTTGGAGAATAATTGGAGAATAATTACAAATCGAGTTTACGGTCCGGAGAAAGAAGTACTCTCTTTTTTATGTTCCATGAAATACATGTATGTATTTCGAAAGTTCTTTTTTGTCTCCCTCTTCAATTAAACCTCAAAGTGCCGAGGCCGCTGGCCGGGTGTAAATATCAGGGATACAAACCCGGCCTCGTGTTTCGAATTCTTCCCGGACTTTGCGTTATGAAGAACGCAAAATCGTAGCTTCCTGAATCCGCCGACTGTTTAGACGCGCCCTCACAGACGTCGATCTCCGATTGCTGCATTGCTTTACGGTTTAATTGCCCGTTACTCTCGACGCATTTTTTCGCAATGCCAAGTTCATATATCCCCGAAACATCTTGGCGTTCATTATGCGGCTGAGAATATCTCTATGCGTAAGATCAAAGTAACATTACAATGAGAATGAAAAGAGTTAAAAATATGCGGAGTATTTTTATAGCTCCGGAAGGCTGCGATATTTTTTTCATTTTATTGCGAATAGCATTCGATACTACAATTTATATTTATATTCACAAAAAATACATTGTATATCATATAAAGATATTGAAATCGATATGATTATATATCGATACACAAATAAATAGTTAGAAATCGACAGTTATGTATCGAAAATCGTATATCGATATGCAAATCAATAGTCATAAATCGATAATCGTAAATCGGTAGTTGTATAATATTAATCACTAATCGATTGTAACAAATTAATAACCACATATTAATATATAAATCCATAGTTGAACATCGATAATCCTAAATCAATAGTTATAAAACAATAATCGCATATCAATATGTAAATCAATAATTATGTATCGATAATCGTAAATCGATAGTTGCATAATATTTATCACTAATCGACAAATTAATAATCATATATCAATATTTAAATCGATAGTTGAACATCGATATTCATACAACAATAATCGCATATTGATATATAAATCGATAGTCGAACATCGACAATCGTACATCAATAGTTGAACAACAATAATCGCATACTTTTAATATTTCGATACTATAACACATATCGCTAACAAATATGAAAATTAACAGAACAATACATAAATTGTTTTTATTTTTCCCTTTTTATTTTC
Source organism: Psix sp. ZL-2020 (assembly GCA_022817045.1). Lineage (NCBI taxonomy): Eukaryota > Metazoa > Arthropoda > Insecta > Hymenoptera > Scelionidae > Psix > Psix sp. ZL-2020. Next base: position 26,809 of record JABFQD010000167.1, read on the forward strand.
ATCATATTCTTTTTGTAGTGCATAAATAATGAACAATCAGTTGTTTCTCTTCGTTTTTGTCACGAAGGAAGCACACAATAAAATTATAACTATACGGTAAACGTAATCAATTTTTTATAGTTCACTGAAATTATTTCTACTTTACACACATGATAAAAATCAATGAAAAAAAGTAAAAAGCCTTAATTTGAAATCAATTGTTTACATTTCAAAGTTATGGAAAATTCTCACGAATCCAAATTACATTAACATAATCTAACCAAAAAAGTGTAGTCGAGCATTTCCGTAAGTGTATCGTTTTTCATTTGGGAAATTAAGTCAAGAGCTGATTAAGAAGCGTGAAACATCAGACAAAACAAACACTTTATCATATATTCTCAGGCAAACGCCCCCATCGTCAAGATGCAAGTGGCGCGTTAATATGGTTACGCATTATCTAGATTAATGCTTCCGCCGTTCGAGAAACGGCACAATACATCAAAGACAATCAGCTCTGGGAGAGCGCAAACCAAACGACTCCCAACGAATTGCCCGTTATGCCCCTTTTCTGTAAGAAATTCGCCAACACTTAAGCGCGATGATTTGCACGAAAATGCACACTTACAATTATAATCGACTTTCTCGTTCCACACTATGAAGATATTGCGAGATTCGATTCATTCTGTGTAATTGATTTGGTTCCTTATCAATCCAGGAAATGGATGTATTAAATTCATTGTGATCGTGACAAAAAAATTGAACATCATTTCGAATCGTCATTGTCTTTTATCATGGGAAAATTTCGTTTTCGCCTTTTTCATCGATTTTTTTTTATTCTTAGTTTCAGTATTTGAAACTCGCCATTTTTTAATAAATCATTTATTCCATGCTGTCTGTTGCATGGAAAAGAAATTTTTTTCCTTTAAAAATATCACGTCAATGTTGTAACTGATATCCGATAAATATCCGCGGGAAATATGATTAAATTATGAATAAACAATTATTTCACTATCATGAATCCAATTGAATTGACAAAATAGATGGCGCAATCTTGCACCTGACTTGCAATTTTCCAGTTATTTTTGCCTCGAGAATTTCTTGACACACCCTGTGGATAAACGCATGGCATTTCGTGTTCAATCAAATCTCGTCACTTGATTTTAATTCGTTTGTCAAATAGGTTTCAAAGTCATGAATGTTCGCACAACCAACAATTATTCATGATAATTCAACGTCATTCGCATTTCTAGTTTATTAATATGAATAAGACGTATTTGATGAATTCCTGATGCAGCGAAATTGAGGCTAAAATATCGAAGTTGATTGAAAGTGAAAGGCTATTTTGTTGTTTGCTTTTTGCACTTTAACCAGTATAACCGCACAGTCGTTGATGTTGATATTTTAATTACAGACCGAATTATGTGAATAGTGCGGAAGCATTAAAGTAATTTTAATTTTATGTGTCCTTTTACGATTAAAGGGACACTTTCCATAACTTTTTATCCCAAGAAGATATTTTTCATTTACTTTTATCGTATAACATAAAACTATACTACATAATAGAACTAATAGCAATCAAATGAAGTATAACCAATAATTAAAATCAATATCTAAGGTATTGAATTGAAATATAAACAGCCAGAAAAACTGTCATCAAAACTGCATTAAAGTTATCTCATTTTTTATACAAATAATTTATAAATATAAAATTTATCATAATTTCCATTTAATAATTATTTATTATCATTTAATTACATTTAGCAGAAAAATTTTTTTTTTCATTTGTTTGTATTTGAATTGAAATGATTAATTATTATTTAATTTCTTCCTCTTTTTTAATGATTTAATCAGTTTTTAATCAAATTCTAAAGTAGCGTGTCTTAGGTTAATAAATAGCTTATAACTAATATTGCTTTACCGCAGGCGCTTTTAGTTATTGTTGCATCATATGCGACGACTAGCAAGTGGCTCTCTAAACGCAAGCGTTTGGCTCACGTATAAGGCTTCCACAGTCGATTGGCATTTTCCGATAAGACAGTGCCGCGGCAACTTATAAACGCGTAAGTCGAGGACGCGCAGTTCAATATCTACTTGGCCCGACTATCAGATGCGGACATTTTACACTACTTCGGAACACACTTTCTTAACTTTTATCTTATACCCATGTCTTGGACTTGACATGATTTATTTCAATTATGTTGGCGTATACTTTATTAAGGCTTATTTATTGTTTTGAGTTTTCGAAGGTGTTGATTTGTTATTACCGTGGCCATAGCTTGGCCATAATTTAAATAACAATTATAAAGTTAATAATGGTATAAAATAAACGCAATGATATATTATTGAACGACAAAGTCCATTATGTATTTTGGTACTCATTTTACTTGCGACCTGAATTAGTGAAAGTAATGTAGCTATCAAAATTCATGTTCAGGTACATCAAAAACCATAGTTATCCATACTTGAACCATACAACGACAAGAACCATTTTATTCAATTTCAAATTTGAAGTTTTGATCAGAAATATTATTTTTATTACTTTTTCAATAAAATGTTATCAACAATGTTTATGGGGAAAATCCGAAGCTGTTATGGTGGGGATATATTTCTTTCAACGAAATCCACAAAAAAGTGATTCAAGATGGAATGTTATGTGACCTTAATTCTTGAGTATCAACTTATTAATCCCATTACTCTTACGAAAATTAGTGTTACACTTGTTACACTACATTTTGACCTTATCATGTTCTCTTTCCTCAATCACCTTAGCAAATTAATTTTGTCCCATTCATCGAACAGCTCAGGTACTAATTTATCATATTCTCATTTCTTTTGACACCACACGGCAAAATGACAGGAGGAATGGTCGTGCTAATAACTCCGACATAAAACTGTGTTGGAAGGAAAAAAAGATTCGTAAAAAGGCAGCCGACATTCCTGGCGAATCGGCCCCAAGGAAAGGCTGTGCAGCATCGTTCAAGAGATGACATTAGCAAGATACTCGAATATTGCCGCGGGACGGTGTAAATTTTGTTCGCGGCAGATAAATGCGCGGCTGCCATCGGACGCTCTAACGATCGCAAGGTGGAGCGGGCCTACTTTCCGCGGCAAGACAAGTAGCACCGAGCAGCACTCATATCATGCTTGGAGCACTCGCCGATACAATCTAACATTAGACGTGGCTTACAGATTACGGGACGAATGACACGCATACAATGCCCGCGCGCGCATTTGTTGATCGAGCCGCGCGCGTTCCCGTCATTAATCACGCATCCCGGGGGATTCGAGCTAAAGCAATCGAGCACAATACGCGAAAATCGTTATTAATACGCCGGGTACTTATATTGCCTCAGCCGAGCTATGGTTAACTGTTTCGGGCTGCGGATGAATCGCACGGAGAAATGCGCTAATAATCGTCAGCTTAGGTTCTGCGCTAGGATCGTTGAAGGAAGTCCAAGTCTGATGATCAACCGTGGGTACGACTGAAATGATGTATTAAGAGGTGGATTCTTATGAGGAAAAATGTAATTAGGGTCATGCTAAGGCGCATGTGAGATAAAGTGATAGTTAAAGAGGCTGAGGATCGGGATATGCAGTTCTGAAAATCAAGTTATGGGGTGTTAATCAGGTATTGAGTTAGAGTATCCTTAAGAGATCCTTGATAATCTGTAATTAATTGGTAGGATTTCAAATATAGTTTTAAAGTACACATGAGTGTTTCTGAGAAATAAACGTTTTTACGGAACTGAATAATCACAGGACGAGTGGAAAAAATACTTCAGGTACTGAAGTTTTTATTCCATATTTTTTACAATATGGAAGAAAGTAAAAAATTATACCAATGATTTGAATTTGCATTTGGTGTTACAGTCATTTTAGTGATTCTATTTTAATTGCGATGTTTCAACATAAGTACCCGAATATCGAAATAAAATAAGTATTTTATTTGGAGGTTTATAGATATCAATTTCAAATAGTACTTTTTTGATGAGTTATTTGCGTGGCCCAAAAATGATATTTCCTCTCCAAAGTTTAAATAATAGCGAACTTTAATATTGTTCTTTTAGATACTATTGTTTCGCGAAAAAATATACCTTACTAAGTACCTGACTTACAATTGCACTTTTCATTGTTTTCATTTTTATTGTATAAACCATCCATACTTATACTTTTAGATGTGCGTTATAGAAATGATACCGATACTTTCAGGTACTTTTGTTGTATCACTTTAAATAGTTACTCTAAAGTATTCAATCCATATGGTCCTTTTTATAGTATAGTTTTTCCTCAAATTCTTAAGGTACGCTAGTGGAAAATACTATTTGTTCAAAACTGCACAAAATGTTTCAGTGATAGTTTGAATTTGTTAATAACATAACAAATTAACTCTAACTATTGACATTATTAATAACATAAATATATATGTATTCGATTAATTTCAAGAATTAAGTAAACTAATAACAATAAATAAAGAGAGATGAATAATTAATTCATCTTTCCTCATTGAATTAATTGTGTAGCTTGGTACTTTGTCTAACATTTTACTGTGACGATAAATAAGATCAGGTCTTTATCCTTATAGTTGAAGTAACTTATTTTCTCATTAATTCCTTCGTGACACGAAAAACATCTTCTCTTAATTTATTTGAAATGATCAATTTAAAGAATCATCAAACAGGAATTACGAAAAAATGAATTAAATATGTTTTATTAAAGGTAATGTTTGACCTTTTTTATGGTGAAATTCAGGATTTCACTATTTCGTGTCCACACTGTAGCCTAATTAAAAAGTGTCAGCGTTAAAAATATCTTCACGTCGGATAGCTTATAGCATTCTTCGTGATTTGGGGTTTTCGCTATAATTGGTCTCGAATTTTTCGCAGCTTTTTCCGCGCGAGCCCTTTCCCGAGGAAGACGATGATCGATCCTCAATGTCACGCATTTGAGTTAACGGCAATTAAGCACGTGTACTAATCGGCCGCGTTAAAGTATGTACGCTCCGTCTAAGTGGGGTGCTCTTCTCAACATGGCGGGGGCGTGAGAAGTGCCTTAGCCCTTGTGACCTTCGTGGCCCGCGTACTCTTGTACTCTCGTCCCGCGCTTGCCCCGCGTACACCGCAGATAGAAAGAGACGTTAAACTGCAAGAGGGAAAGAAAGAGAGAACCGAAGAAGGAGAAAAAGAGAGCGGGAAAGCCAAGAAGACCGAGCAGTGATCTGGGCCGGATGCGATCTTGTCCGATCGAATTTTGACAAGCACTCGACGTTTCGCTTCATCTTCGATCGCACTCGCCGATACCAAAAGTTGTACGAAAGGCCAATGAACCGTGTAGACGCGTTTTGTCGTGGGAAAACTCATGCCATCGGCGCCGCTGATTGCAAAACGACATATTGCCTTCAGCAACCTGGATTCAGGTTGTTACTGTAATCAGCGTCACCGAATTAGAAACCTCGAGTGTCGCCCTCTGTCGAGAAGACACTCTCGGGTGGCGCCCTTAGCGGAACCAACGAACCTGTCAAAAATAGATTATTGGACTGAAAAATTTGTCCTACAAACTTGGATCGTAAATCCAGCGGTACCTGAATGGGTTCTTTGTTGGGAGCCGATCTCCATGTGTACCACGTCTACATTATAAACATACAATCTAAATCATATATTTTACGATCTATTATTCCCATATAACGATCTTCTCTAATCAATTACATATCCTGCAAAGTCAAATTCGTACCACACAGCAATATTCGTTGCAGTGTTACCAACATGAGGTATCTTCTGGCATTGGAATTCACCAAAATATTCTCTTTTCATCCGCTTATCATTCAGAGTTGAATGTTCGCTTGCGAATGAGGTCCGGTCATAGTCTGCGTGTACCTGCATGTAAGCGGAGCCGTCTTCTAATGCATCGGGCCTTGCATAATATTAGACCTTATGCAACCTGCCCTTCCCACACTTATCACTGCCGCACGCCCCCTCTTCTGGTAGTATGATACCCCTACCAGTTCCCTGCGCCCTTCGCAGTAGGGCCCGCGCGGGACTAGCTCCCGGCGGACCCCTGGGCGGGGGTGAAGAGGGGGCACACTAGGGTATCCTGGTAGCCCTCCACCCTTCCCCCCGGGCGTCCTCGGATTCGTACGAGTCAGCGGGGGTCAGAACGGAGATGCTCCGTGGTCGTGTCGGGCGGGGCGGCCCGCTCACGACTTGAACTATCGCACGCCCCCACTAGCACCAGCTTTGAAGCATCCAACTCTCCGCATCTTCTCTCCTTCTTTCTCCTTCTCCGGACGGTGTAAATATGCATTGGCCTGGGGTCAAGCGTTTCGTTTGCGCGTCACACTTTTATTTTCGCCACCTAAAATCTCGCTATCCTGGAAACTGGACTTTAATTGGTAGCAATAATTTTTTGCACAGAGGGCGCCATTCCCACGCGCCAAAATCCCTAGAAGTACTAGTGATTTTTGCGTGTTTCGCTCGATTGCAAGGCAGGAGACGATTAAGAAATTGATATTGGCGTGAAACGACTGGTTCTGATGTAACAAACAGATTGGCCGTGTTGTTACGTCGATCCCACAAAACAAACAGTCACGCTAAGGTAGTTTGGTGGAATTGCCGTAGACGGACAGGGCCAAACTGACGTTAGAATAGGCCGCTTCAAGATCGTCCCGCGCGGCTTCACGCTTCGCGGCCTAACAACGAGATTCCCGTGCCCTGGGGCGCTCGCGCTTGACCCAGTAGCGGTAGCCGCCTACAACCGCCACGCCATCTATCCCCGCGCACTTTCATCCTTCCCCTCCTCCTGTCATTACGCGCGCAAGATGCTCTGTTCAGGCCTTTAACTTCCTAGTTTCATCATTTTTTTCACTTTTAAAGTTAATAGCTTTTTTTGCCGTTAGATAATTTGTGGGAGAAGAGAACCAATCACAACTGAAAATTTACCATGATCAAATTTAGCCAATTTTTTCGTGATACTTACACATGAATAGCAATTTCCTTATTTTTAGGCAGTGATGAATAGCAATTTGTTCAGAGAATATAACTCCCTTTGAAAATAAACAGTACGTTTGAGTAAAAATGGATTACAAAAACATGTTCATCTTGTGGGAAATATCGTTTTGAATGTGATGAACAAGAGATCTTTCCTATGGCGTTGGATAAGAAAAACTCAACTACACCACCAAGACATCCTGATTTTCTTGTCACATATAACACCATAGAATGATGAATTAATATTATTCGCAAATGTCTGATATTTTATTTATTTATAAACCTATATTTTATTTCATTAATAAATATTTCAATATATAAATTAATGAACATTTAGTACTTTCATATATTTTCTTTCAAAACTCTAAAGAAATCGTTTACGAATACTCTAAAACGAGAATCTTCTGGAAATCAGATAAATCAATTTCTATTTAATCCTATCCTTAAATATTAACATTATTCAATATGGAAAGAATTACTTGAATTTCACAGAATAGTCTTTCAATTTTCTCAATCCAGAATTTATCCATTTTACCGTGCTGTGGCATTTAATAATAAAACACTTAGCTTCTTTAAATATTTATTCAGCCTAAGAGTCAAATAATAGAATACAAATCATCGTTAAGCTGAAGACATTATATGTGATTCCAAACTTGATATTGTTTGCAGCAAACCATACATATTAATTTCTCAAATAAAAGTCTAATATCCACATTAGTTCAAAGACAACATATATTACATTAGAAACAAATTGCTTACCGTGTTAAGAATTCCATTAGCATAGCATCTGTCTACGAAGCGACATAGAACCGTCTATATATGAAATATAATCGAAACTAACGTGCTACTTTTAATTCCATTCGATATTCCTTTTTACTATATCATAGAATCCATAAATATAAC
>JABFQD010000168.1:0-34647 GCA_022817045.1 Psix sp. ZL-2020
ATTTTAGTAAAACACAATTGAATAGTAACGAATAATAAAAGGTAATTCGAATTACTAATCAGAATTTTATTCTATTCGTATTATCTAATTGTCATAAAAATATATAATATTATAGGCTATAAGTATCTTTTGCATCTTTGTTTTTTTCTGAAATTATCATATGTATTTAAAGAAACTACAATTTTTTAGACAGCATTTGTATAAAACAACTAGATTAAACTCTATCGTTTTAAATCTTGAGCTTTTAATAACTCAAATTTTTGGATATTTATATTGTTTCATGTGAACATATTTTATAAATGATCCTTATCATTATGAAGTCGCATGAAATTTCGTCACTCCTTATGATTGCACATTGTATTGAATAAAGTTAAGTTTCGATTATGATATTTGATATTAAAATCATAAATTATTCTCAGATTAGAATTTTATTTTAATTCTTTATTACTATTTAATGATTATTGCCAGAAAACCATTAATGGCATAATTTGAACAGTTGGCATAGAGAAAATTTTATATAACGACTTATCAGTTCAAATAATAATCTCTACATGTATTAAACGTAATAATACTTTTATAACCTACATTAACTACAACTGTAACTAACAACACGAAAACAAAAGTTTTCAATAGTAGCCCGCGGTGCGAATATGAGAATTACAAAAGTAAACTTACTACTCCTACGTCAAAGACAACAAGTTTATGGTCGACTTTATCATCGTAAGAAGTTTTTGACTATTGATTTAACTATTATTGTAGCAAACATTCGTAGAAAACAAATAAAATTATTAATTTAACTGACCTCATTCAAAAATATATTATACTGATTTATATAGATGCATTTTCATTGTGGAAGAAGTTAAAAGATGAATAAAAAGTTAGCGGGATAAATGGTTTATAATTGCAATTGGTTAATATTTGAAGTTCATCAAGGTTAATTCATGTATTTCGACATACAGTCCATCGTTTATTATTTTACATCGTTCGCGTATATGCTGTGAAAAATTGTTGATTTAAATGTTGATGTGAAAAGGCGAACAGAGAGGAGCGATGATATTAAATCTCTTAATATTTAGTAATTTTTAGAAAGTAAAAGAGTGTTGACTCACTACTCTGAATGATTCGCTTTATTATTTAACATTGGATTTCTTCTAATTACATTACTATTTTACTCATTATCTTTTTTAACGAAATATTTTGTCGTTAGAAATTAATGTTTTAATTATACTAATAATTCGATCTCCTGGTCTCTAATCAGCTTATAAAATTCCTTTACTTTACACGCCAAACTTTTCCTTTCGCAAAATTATATTACTTTGCTAGGTTTACTTCTTGGACAAACTCATCTTAATTTTGAAGCAATCACAAAATTCGTTTTTGCTCGGATTGAACAAAAATATCGTATGCATCATTTGCAAAATGTAATTAACTGAATTGTATTTCTCGTCAAATAAGCGACACTTGGATGACTTTGCGTTTCACGACACCTTCGGAGAACTTCGATAGACTTCGAGCAACTCCTATTCGCATTACAATTTATCTCGTGTGTACTTCGTATACTAGATACGCAGTATATATTATTTCTCTGAAATTTCCATATTCAATAGACTATATTGTTTCAATACTCATAATCCTAAATAACGTTTCGATTTTTTAGCATTCATAGATAGCATTTGGAGAATCAATTTTCAAATGGATTGAATTCAAATCCGAGTACAGTTTTGGCGGTAAAAAAAAAGATCATTTATGATCCATCAATACTTATTACCTTATGCAAAAAGATACATATTCATCATGGGAATATCCGTAACGAGGAATGGAAGAGACGGCACAAATACAATGTCGAGTGGCCGTTATACTTGTTTCGGCATGCTATCTGTTGCAATTTCCAGGTTGGTTCAACCCTTCAAAGAGACACAGTTAGATCGTTAGAGTATCGCTAACTCGTTCAATATATCCAGACTACTTCGTTTAAGCCGGTTCCTGAGCGCTGACTGCATTAAGCAACCCATCGCTTATTCGGAATATATGTTTGAAATACTTCAGCGTTGACGCGAAATTGCGATTGTTTCTGCTAGCGGATGTCACTGGGTCAAGTGATCACATATAAATGACAAGTCACGTTCGCTTGTTAGCTCGTTCGGTGTTCTCACCATCACCGTGACAACTGCAAAAATAGACTTCGAAGTATTGAATTCTTTGACTTCAAGTATCATTGATCTCTCGAAAGTGAGAAATAACAAACTCTAACCTAACGACATCGTCTGATTACATATTCATTTATTGTAATATCCTTTTCCAATCGATATTATAATTATTATAATGATTTTTTGCGTCCTTTTTCAAATGTAACTTTAAATTGCCTATTAATTATTTAGAAATTATTTCGACAAATACATATTTTTTGCTTAGAAAGCAAGGTTATGTCTTAATGAATGACGTCTCTTCAAATGCAATTTGTAATATAGCATAATCCACTTTAATCAACAACAAGTTTGAACATCAAGCGTTTCGAAGTTAAACCGGTTGACGTTGATCGACTTAGTAGTGAGCTTTTAAAGCATTTTGGCTTTATCTGGACACTTTAGCATTTTCAACAAACTTTGTAAGCCGTCATAAAGCAGCATGCTCAACTTGACCAATGAAATTCGTCTTATTACGTAAACTGCTAAATTTCAAATGGAAATCGCACTGTAATATTAAACTAAAATTTAAATATTACATTGCTCAAACGGCTAGTAATATGCTAATTCTATGCAACGAGCAGGCGTCCATTCAAACCACAAGGTCTGTACCCTCCAACCACTGTGGAGCTGTCTGACCGCGTCATGCATACAAGAATGATCTATGTAGTAACACTGTTTCTGGGTTGACGCACTGCGCACGCTTGCTAGATCGGAACATCATTTCCTATAATTAGAAAACCGAGATAATCAGTGTTAGGAATTACAGATTACTCTGGATATTGTCAACGAGGACTTCAGTGAATTATGGTCTACCCAGTTTCTAACAAAAAGCACTATTCAAGTCCAACGAGATTTCACTATCAAAAAAGCATACAGTGGGATGGTATTGAGAAATAATCATCTATTTCCTTAGAAGTTAAGATTAATACCAAAAAAGATAAATTTTCGCTAGCAAAGCACTATCATTAAAAATAATAGGTGCATACATTTTTCATCTACATATATACTAATCTGAAATGTGGTTATAGAATAATTCATGGAAACGAAGCGAGAAATTGATTTTCTTAGTTTTGAACTACTTCGCTAAAGCCTTCAGGATCTTACCCTTAATGAAAATCCAAAACTATAATACTCGTCTTATCAGTTTGCATCATCCCATTAATCGATGTTTAATACCATATCTTGAATGTATGCGTAGAGAAAAGTTTAATTAAAATGAAGAAAAAAACGCTGATGAACATCGACATTTATCGTCTATTACGCTATAATTAAGACAATGATCCAATTAGTCTGTTTAAATTCTTCACGCAAACGACGACGAAATTGATTTAGGAGTATTTTCTCTGTACTATTCAAGTTGGACTTATATCCATGCTTTCTTCATCTCTTGTAGATGAGTTAAAACTTTCGGTCAACACTGAGATATTGATCTAAACTTTAGTTGGAATTGAAGATGATTTTTTAAGAAATTTGACTCCTTTTTGGAAGTTTTCCATGCAAAACAGTTTGCGTCACAATGTATTCGCGAACCTAGACTAATCCTTATTTTATTGAAAACTCGACAAAGGTATTGTAGCCAGGTCAATCCTGAGAGACAGGTTTGTTCTAGCAGATGAGCGTTCTTCATCTTGGAGATTATGCCAAAATAGTACTATTTAGCCGGCCCGATTGCTTGGACCGAGATTTGGTTTAAAGCCATTATTGCTGATATAGCGGGAGATTAGTAGCATATGTTACGTACCGTATCACAACGTGCAATATATGCCATAATGCCTGTTCAACGCACCGTCTGGCTACTGTTATTATGTAGGTTAATTCCCTATCGCCAATACCTAAATGTATTATATCGTATATTTTCTGCTGGAAAAATAAAGTTTTATTATGCGCTCTAGCAAATTAATATACATTAACATTGATAAAATGCCGTCGCGTATCAGTGCCTGTGAATAATTAACCAAATTTTCAATTAAGCGCACAATCGCGAATCTGCAATTCTAAGTGGATTGTAAAAATTAGCTTAGTTGCAAACAAGTTGATACAAGTTGGTTAGCGTGAAATTTTTATGCAACTGTCGAGATTTCCAAGTAACTTTATCCGCCGACTGCCATCCCTTTAACAGCAACATCACAAACTTAGTTGCCAAGATCTTGCGTTTGTTTCCCATAAACATCTACAAATTACGTCACTCGAAGTATAAGGAAGTTCACTTCTAATAGGTTCAGTAACGTTAACGATGCGAACTTGGAGCGAGGATTCGTGAAGCCATTTAAGAAATTTTCCATAGTAACTTTCTAAGTGTCGGAAATAAATCGGTAACGGGCTTAAGAAACACTGCTTTTTTACAGTGAACATTACTTCAGACCAAAACGATCTCTGGATGAGAAAGGATTAATTCGAGGATGAAAAATTCAATCAGTCCCGAAGATTAAGTGGCGAAAAGCATTCGCAGACTAGAAACTGATCTGCCAAGATTCGGAGATTAACCCAATTTCACGGTCGAAAAAAATCAACTTCTCGGGTGGATTCGGTCAAATAATCCTTCAGGCGTTGTGCTTGTTTCTAGCGAGGGTCGGTACGTACACGGCAAAAAACGCTTAATCCCCTTTAAATTCGTACTTGTGAACAAAGTCGATCTCCTGACTATTGCAAGATCAACATTCGATTCATATACGATCTCATTATTCGGTGAGGGTATTTTGCATCTTTGTGTGTTTTATTCATGCCACACTGTCGATTACAGATAATACCATCGCGCCGCCGTTGAAAACAATATTGCAGTGTATGATATTACTGATTGCACAAAAGATAGATACGGCCGCACCGGAGAGATAAGGGATCGAAACATTGATGAACGAGGGGTATTGATTAAACTTCCGTTAATTCGCGTAATGAGGGTGCAGCAACGCTATCCGTTTTCAGATTTAAAGTTGCAATACACTGCATGATTCATTTATCATGGTTATCAACTCTGATTAAAATGAACACTTTTGCGTTATAATTATATCATCAATTGTTGCTTTAAAGTAACCGCAATGCACTCTCTGAATATCAGTTCTATTACTATTTTCGTTTTAACTATTCGCAACTGGTGTTTACATATAGTTACGGCAAAACTTAATTGTACAGGTATTTTCAACTCGCCGTTTCCAATGTTCCGCCCATTGATTCATAATTTTTCATTCAAATGCAGATTTCGATTCAACCTTTTTGTGTATCAAATTCAGCTTTTTAGTTACTTGTTGAAATTACTTATATGCAACCTAACGGGAGAACATCAAGATTTCATTTAACTCTATTAAGATTCAATTCATCAATCAAGTTTCTTGTTGATTAAATTTTCACAAAATTAAAGTTTATGATAACAGATTAATTATTAATACGGCAAAGATAGCGTCACATACTTACTTTACTTCAATAAAAGTTTGGGTAAAAACGTCGAGTCGGAAACACAAGAAGTCATTAATCACTAATAGCATTGATTGTAAGAAATTACTTACAGCTTCAGGGTTGGAATCAAATCTTATGAACCCTTCGTCGGATCGATTGATTATCCAATCACCGAAATCGATTCGGAAATGACGATAACCCTCCAGGATGCGCGATAACAAATGAGAGAATGGTGACCCTTCACGTTTGAAGATATTTTGAAATTTCCTCTTTATTATGCGGAAGGAGAAAATGAAAAAGAACGAAAACTTGCTAGTTGCTATCCGCTTGAAGAGGCACGATTTATAATTGAATTTTCAAGTTCTAATTATCGAGTTCGAATCCTGAACAAGTTCCCGTAGCTATAACTTATACAATTAAAAGCATATTTCATAATTTTGAACAAACATTTTAGTCCAGTCTACGAATCATCAGTATGTTCAAAAATTGCTCATAAATCAGACGTAACAATCGAATTAATTTTTTTTTGGTAACCCATAATGAACATTTTTTTAATTAAACTTGAGCATTATTTTATTTGAAAATTACATTCTAACAGGCATTTATTTTATTTTTCGGTATCACAGAAAGGGCGTGAAATATTGATTAATTAGCCGTCCTCACGGTTAACTTTATTTTCGTACAATTGGAACAACATATTTAAATAACATATAAAAACATATAAAATCTAATATATCGTAAAAATTTGTGAAAATCGTAAACGCGCGATACATGAAAAGCAGCCATAAAATCGTTTAGTGGGAATGATTGTGACAAATTTTGACGTCACGAATAAAGCCGATCGTTTGTCCGAAAGTCGAGAGCTTGCGCGTGCAACCCCGTTTCATGACGTAATCCACGCCATCTGTACCGCGTCGAGTTGCAATTAATTCAGAATACGCGCGTCATAGAGTTCGACCTCTCTCGCATTTCCTGCTCAAATTTACCTTTATATTATTCAAATTCCGACGTAACGTGTGCAATATGTCATCGTCTCTGTAGGAATGATGCTCCCGTAAAAGAGGTATCTCCCGAAATTGAATTAATATGCAAGACTCTGGATACGAACTTTGTCCGAGTACTGAACCTTATATACTTTTTGTGCTAGAAAATATTAAAGTTCATCTTGAATATGTTTAGAAGAATTTCGTAAGATCGTTAATATTAAAACCAAAAAAATTTGAAACATAATTGATAAAGTCTGAGTATTATAGCGATTCAAATTTAAACTAATAATAATTTTAATCACATCAATAACATTTCATGTAATGAACTATGTATTAATCACATTTTCTTTCTCTATTTCAGGTAAGCAAAACTTTCGTGTTCTTTATGTGAGATGATTCATTATTACAAGTAAGAAATCTAGATAATTTAGCTGAAAACTATATTTATAAATTAAAAACATTAAATGTGTCAAGTGCACAGTCTTGCGTTTATTAATCTTCGAAAATAGTTGCCAGAAAAGTTATATCTTGACATTCCACAATAGATCGCTGGATTCATTTATCAAAATTTCAATTTATATTTATCTTATGAAGGAAGGCAGGTAATGAAAAAGTGAGCGACATTCCACTCGTGATTTTTCTTAAGTTGCATCTTTTATAGCAAGCTCAAATGACATTTTTCTTTTTTTATTAATGTATCTTGACAGTATTTTATCAGTAGTAAATATTCTTAAACCGAATTTATTCGGAATGCTATTATCAATTCAGGAATTATATATCAATTGATAGTAATTTTTATTTTTAGTTACATTCATTCGAATAAAAATTATTCTGATAATCAGAATAATTAACGAGAATTTGGTATTGTGATTCTAACTATGGTCAAATTACTTTCCTATAATAAAGTCAAGTTCTGAAAGTTTCAGACAATAGTGATGCATACAATAGACAGTGGAAACTTGTAAAATCATGAAATATATAACTTACAGGTATAGTATTTTTCAACATTAATGACCAATAATTTATTATATTCTTTTACTATTAATTATTCTAAATTACATTAATTATCTATAACTAGTTACATTGTGTATATAAGATCACGGTCTACTGTGATTATTCATGACAGCAGCAATTACTTATAGAAACTAGCTCACTTGGAACGAATTATCATTGACCAACTATTTAAAAATTCTTTTGACTTTTCTTATTAAATTATAAAGAGCTATACTTTGTATACTTGCATATACTCAGTATATATATAAAATTTTATATACAATTATTAATACTATAAAGAAGGACTAATTATGAATTTGAAACGTAATATTATTTTTTTAATGGGTTTTCCGCCGATATTATTGGTTTTTCATTAATTATGATTGTAATTTTTGTACAAATTATAAACTTTCGCTCTGAAAAAATATAAGGCATTTCACACGAAAGTATTGAATAAAAAATATATGCCGTGAAAAGTAAATATCAATAGAAAGAAACTAAACATTTTTAAAAATACATTTATTTTATAATGACGTTTGTTACATGCATGCTTTGAGTGCGTATAGCCATAAGCAAAATATGTAATATTAGAAAACATAGTACTCTTTATTATCGAGAAATCTTTTTATCTCATGTTTTTACCGAACAACATTGTTTGACAAAATGTTATAACATTTTTGAAACGATTTTATCATCATCCCTAAAGCAATTCAAAGCTGATAGTAAGGCACGACGAACATTTTTTGAAACTCTTGCAATTTCAGAAAACAAGCAGATCTTCCTTAAATCGCATACTCAAGAGACCTCTTTCTTGACATCTTTGACACCCATCGAATTCTACGAGAAATATCCGATTTTATTTTTATCTTTCATATATATTGATAAACCGAACAAATGTGATCCTACTTATCTGAATTTATTTCAATAACTAAATTTTTGCGTGCGAAAGTATTTCTAGGTGTATAAATTCAACAAATATTCCACCCAGACTAAAACATAAGCCAACCACACGATTTCCATAAGCTTTGCATAAGAAGCAATTACTTGCTGAGTTATCAACGCGTTCGAGATTCCTCGGCGAACTCATTTCCGCTCTCGCGTGAAAAGCAATAGATAAAAGTAAACGTTCGAAAACTAAATAGATCGATATTCGGATCGAAAATTAGGCTAGCTCCTATTGTGAACAATACTTTGGACCGATTTGTCACTGAAGTAAGAGCGTGATGCATTTGCAACATTGTTTGCACAATTC
This sequence comes from Psix sp. ZL-2020, assembly GCA_022817045.1. Lineage (NCBI taxonomy): Eukaryota > Metazoa > Arthropoda > Insecta > Hymenoptera > Scelionidae > Psix > Psix sp. ZL-2020. Next base: position 8,805 of record JABFQD010000168.1, read on the forward strand.
CGGAAGCTGAGCAGACAGATATAATAATGCTTAACAGCGGCAACATCAAGAAATCCTGCGCATACAAAGCATATTAAATTATTCAAGCTTGATACTCGAGTAATTTACGTGAGCATAGCTTTCTCGCGCTAAGAGCGTTATTTTCAGTGTCCTAATTACAAAACCATGCGCGTTTTTTGACATCTTATTTTGTGTATGCCATTCCGGATTTATCTACACTTATTAGCTAAGTAGTTTTCAAATTCGATAAACGTTTCTGCAATTGTTCTCAAGTTTTTTGCCAAGTAAGCAACACCAATGTAAATTGTGGCTAAATTGTATTCAATGATACAACAATTTTCGTTAGCCCAACAGAACGAAGGAAAAAGGCATTTTTGGTACGATTTATATCTGCCAGGGCATTTGCATTCTAAATTCAATGAAGTTACGTGTGTATACAAGCATTTCGTGTAGCGCAAACGGGTAGCTTACTTGCAAATTGACTGTGCGTTAATTAAAATTAATTGACTTCACCCCTTCGTTACGTACAACACGTCATTCCACTCGGGTGTAAATTACATCCAATGCAGAAACCCTTGCCGCGCAATGATTCGCTTAATGCCCCGACAATACAACATCTCGAAATTTTCGACGAAATGCGTACACAATGCGCTCGGTGCATTAACTCGTATGTGCGCACAAACCTGTTCGAAATTTCATACAACATTCAGATAATTAAGAAACAGTCTTTGATGCATTTGTCGTCTAGATATGCTAATCTCACGACGAATCAGAAGTCGCTGGCAAAAAGCACATCGCAAGAGAAACGAAATATAAGGATGTTAAACGAAGACGATCTGGCATTTATGCATTTTTCCGCCAATTCGAATTATCATCGTTCTACTTTTTCATTCAAAACGAACTCAATCGAATTTCACGTATGCTCGTGCAAGCTCAACTGAAATTTAAATTTGGCTTTTGTCGGTCCAGCAAACTGGTCTGAGCGAATTATAGCCAGCCTGCGATACGCCGAAACGTGTTAGAATGTGATGCATTCAAATAATTGAATTCGAATTTCTATGGGGCGGGATTTATCTTTTTAAGGGAAGGTTGATCTACTGTCGCTACTTTATACGCGTTCTACATTCATAAAATACCCCCAATTCGACCGTTCTTCATACTTTAGAACAGATGCTCTTTCCCAGCTTCTTAATCATCACAAGATCACACGTGAGTTCAAAGACAACTTACAACTATATTATATGTTATTGCATTTATTAACTTCCGACTGTTAGTTAGTTATTTTTGTACAAAACGTTCCAATCAATAATTAAAGTCAAACATTAACTTTTACAAAGTATAATATTTACGCTACATTTGTATCGTAAATACGTTATTGCATTCGTTGTTGCTATTTATATGTTGTTTTCGAATAATTATTAAGTAGATATCTCGAAAATTGACTATTATTTTTTGGAAAAAGTTCGGTTTTTCAACGAATTCATAAAGTTATCCTTTATATGTAATGTTCATATACTGAAAAAATACACAAAACGAACTGTCGCAAATAGAACTTCAATTATACACTGAAATCCGACGTTGTATATATATTCAGAAACAATGTAGTAACTAAGAGACACCGGGTTGGCAGTAGTAGCATCCCATGTCAGGGCAGACTAATCCCGAGATCTGGGGATTTTACGTCTAGAAAACCCTATCAGGCAAATTCCATCGGCGTATTAGCCAAGGATGCTTTCGCAACTAAGAGTGAAAATGCATCACACAGTAGCCACATTCGAATTCCGAGTCAGTAATTTTAAGTGGTATTCGGTATGATTGTCCTAGATTATAGCGGTCTAATCCTTGGATCGACAGTCACTTTTATCAGGCAACACGGCTGAGTCAGTGACGCGAAAAATCACGAAAAAGTACACTTGAATTTTGGTTACGCTATCGATTGGGTCACAAAATGATTGGCTTGCGTGATCGGTGAATCAATGGAATGCTAAACAAGCTTAGAAGGACAACAATACGGTAACATGGTGAAATGCCATCGGCTGGAATTCAGCCTTAATTTGGAACTGAAACGCGCTATTCCCGACGGTACTTCAGCGTGACAATAGCTTAAACCTGACATTTTGGAGCTAGCATTCTACCTCAGTTCAGTAATTTTATGCAGATAAAGTACTATGTGAGGCCCTAAGTACGTTTATTGTTTGGTATGGCATTCGAAAACAAACAAAGGTCACGCCGAGGACAAATTCCAGGCTGTTTCTGCAGACTGGTAATTAGCGCGGAAACGCACCGCAAGCGAATGTCATTGCAATCGATGCGTGCGGCAAAGCTCCGAGTTGCGCCGAACTTTGTCCCGACGGTATTTCATCATTGCGCGATACGACACTCTGAGAATTTATCGTAGCTTCAGCGTCGCGCTAATTCATGCCATTTATTTAAAAAAAATCCGAGATTAATTAGGGGACTTTGTTTTGCAACCGAAATAAAAGTGATTGGTTTCAGAATGTCAAATTCATCGAATGCGAATCGTCAATATTTCTGTTTCTAACCAAATGAAAAATTTCTGATCGATAACAAGATGAATGGAGTTAATGATTCAATAACGAATCCATCGATGTGGAACGCTTGCGCGACATCGGAATTTTTTACAAGCCATATTCAATTGACAATGCGAGTTTTTCAACGTAAATGGAAAAACGTGAAAAAGCGTGGGACGCATGTGGTCTGTAACGAAGCTGGCGGACAACGTAATCAGTCGACATGTCGCTCTGACGAACGAGTGTCGCTAATTATCGGCCGAGTCTCGTAGCGAGGCGAGGGACGCGATCAAACAACGCGCTTGTCGAGCCGTCTAGGTTTGCAAGCTGCCAAATGGTTTCCATCGAGTCCAAAGCCCTGCCTTTGACATAGCGGAAATCCACTAACACACGAACGAATTCTGGATAAACCAATAGTCGGGCACACGAAACGATGGAGAAAGAACAATTTGTCAAGTCGCGGCAAGAAAAGAGAAAAATTTCGCATCGTTCGTCAATGGTCACCAAAGGTCAATTGAAAAAGTCTGTTTTAGAGATCGCCACCAGATCTCAGAGATATGTCTTGCATCCTCGCTGAGTTAATGGGCTCCTAAAATAAAAAGTTCATTTCTTTTATATATAAAGTGAAAAATCTACTTTAACGTTAACTTCTATTATTATGTGTATTGTGAAAAAATGATTCAAATGTGTTTCTAAGGCTGCTTCATTTAAAAGTAATATATTATGAAATGTCTGCTTTCAGTAATTCAAAATCGTTCGATCTTCAAAAACGCAAAACATCAATTACCGAATGGAAAATGTAGACGTATGATAATTTGTCATATTGCGAAACATGTTTGCCAAATAAAAAGTCAATAAAATTACGATGGAAATTTTGATGAATGGAAAATTCGATGGGCGTTTGGACGAGAAGGAAATGAAACAAGCCAAATTTGAAGCATCGCAACTAGTTCTGGGTGTTTGTTTGGTCCTGATTTATGAACCAATTAAACAATTGCACTTGTTTTAAAAAAAAGTTGCGAGCCAAGGGAGTATTTGTCTTAGTTAGCGTGCTAGAAAAAATAGTACAGTCGAAAGACAAATGATGATTATACCGAAAGATTGACTCGGCCTAGGGTATAACGATTCGATCGTTTTATCAATGCCAGCGAAATGGGAGGATAAAATTTTTCGTAGCATAAATACGAGGAGTTTTGCAGTTTAATCAATAGAGGGTCTAATATGTCTGGGCAGACATTGCGGAGTGAAATTGCGGAACGACTGACGCGCGTTGAAGCACGAATTCATTACCAGTCTCCAAGACGGTGCCTATCTCAGCTGACTTGACTGATGGTTCTTTCGAGGGCGGATTGATATTACTTAAAGCGTCTTTCGAGGGTTGTACAGCGCCCAGCCATTTCTCATTATGCTCGGCAGTGTCGTTGCGGCAAGACGGAAGAGCTCGTTGCCAATCATGTTACCTTCTCGAGGTGAAAAAAATCTAGTGTCAAAAAATCCGTGGAGTCACGTCACCGAGATCGAATCAGTTGCACATTAAAGCAACAATTAATATCGCTGAGTGGAAACAAGAGACAATCATTGATTAGTTGGGCTTTCGCGGACTCTTTCACGTGAGCCCTGGCGTATTGTGATTAATTACCAATTCTGCCTATAAATCATTAGTCGGTTGAAAGCTTTAGTGTGTTCTGACGAAGTCGTACAATAACTATCGCGAGGTCGATAAAAAATTGACTCGAGTTACATACGTCCGCATTTCCCACTAAAATAGAAGGACGCTACATTCATACTCGCAAGTTAGGGTAAATGCCGTGACTTACTCAATCGGGTCACTTTTGTGCTGTCCCGATCGATCAATTCAAGCTCGTGATTCAATCAGTGGTGCTAATAAAACCACCACATCAAAGATTCATCTGTTTCAACCGAAAGATAAAATTAGTAGTTTCCACCGAAATAGAAGTATGAATTTCAATTCAGAGGACAAGCGACTATGCATGGTCGACTGTTTTCGAAACTTCACGCTTACTGTTGAGTTCAAGCTCGATAGCAAGGGCACGCCCCTGACATTGATCTGTCCAGTAACAAGGGTCGAGATAGGCTAAATGCTAAATCACCGCATGTTCTGCTAAATAGATGCACATAGTCGGGATTACTATTAGCTGTTATGGCCGATTCTACCTCAACGACATTAGAAAGACGCTTTCATGGATACTATGGTCGGCTGCTAATGGCGAGGTGCCAGTTGGTTCCAGTGTGAGCTCGTTCCAGGACGCAATATCACGAGCGTCCGAATTATCCGCCCAATTTATTCTCAAGCCACTTGTATAGACTACAAGTCATGGTAATCACGCAACTCTAATACGACGCAATTAAGAAAGAGAAGGCCCGCGATGGATCGGAGCCTATCGCATTTAATGCCCAGTCAACATTACCTAACAACCAACGAACGAACGAACGACTCGAGCGATAACCACCTAAACTGCCAAATAGAATGTTTACAGGGTGCATAAAGTCGGAATTCTGCCGGTCAGCGCGTAAACTATTGTACCTTAAACTATAACAATTCAAGTCGTAAAGCTCGATCTCGCCTTACGCGGATATAATGCGTGATCGGAGTGCACGTAAATTTGAGAGCCCCAACCTGAATTGTTCCTTCTGTTCGATTAATTTTGAGATTCCATCAAATCAATCAATTACTACGAGGGGGATAAAAATTATCCGCGGATATCCGCCGCTTTCTTCGACTCTTGGCACTTGGTTTTATTTTCAACAAAGCTACGCGTTGAGAATTGTTACGCAGAAATTGAGAAAGCAAAGTCGAACAAAATCCATTCTTTCACCACGGGAAATTGTCTTTTCCGTGAACTCGATTTACGATCTTCCTAAGTTTCGGGCCATTCGTATACTCCCTTATACGTTACTACGGGATTTCGCTTCTTTTTGTTCGGTGTGTGTAAGAAAAAAGAGTCTAAGATTCGTACCGCCGAACCGATAATTGAACCGAGTGCTTGGCCCGCCGCCCCTCCTACCCGTAATCGAATTGCCTTACAACATTCGAATCGAGGTCGAAACTCTCGATTCCGCCGCGAAAAGCCCAAGTTTTTAGCTGCACAGACTTGTGCTTGCTACCGTTCTTTACTTTCGCACACTGTCGTCACTGATAAAGCGAACGAACACTCAGAGAGAGAAAGAGAGAGAGGCAGAGTGAAAAGGCGAGCTCTGTTGAACGAAGATGCGACAATCGCGAAAGATGAACCACCAGCGTGAACATATTATAGCTCAATATAATCAAAGAAATGAAAAGCGAAAGAAACATCCAAGTCAAGAAGTTTTAGAGAAAATTTGTACTTGATAATGTATTGTTGTTCTATTAATCGAACCAGATGGAAAAATATCAGTCCTGTCTATCATACATGGCAACGTATATTCCTTATAATATCTCTAATAAAAATCTATACATCTTTTCATGATATTTATATAACAAACGAGGATATTTGTTGTATATCGCACCATATAACATGTGTCTTTTATAGAGCGTCTATATTTGCTATCAATAGCGAATCCTTTTGTAGTCATGTATACAGAACGATATTTAAACTTTTAATTAGGATACCAATCTCGCAAAAGGGTTCGTAAACATAAATTTGCACTTTTGTTTAATCGTTCGGCGACAAATGTAAATGCCATTGCATTTTTATTGGCATTTATATAAAATTAATGATTACAAGCAAAGACATTTTATTAATTTGTGGCTGCTAAAAATGTTAGCGATAAATACTTTAAGCGTAAATTCTGAATCATACCTACATTACCAGTAATGCATTATTCATTGTAATTTCGTTGCAAATCAGGAATGCACACACAAAGCCTGAACTGTTATGAGGATATTGCTGGTATTATTGAATATAAAGGAAAATTCAATCGAATTTGCGTTAGCTATTCCTACGCAAACCAAATGATCCAGCGTACTTATAGTAAAGTGGATATAAGTATAGCTATTTCCGCGAGAAACTCATCACAAAGATAAACTTAGAGGCTTCCGGTTTAACACTTCGTGCTGTGATTACTATGTCTCGATAAATTTAAGAGCTAATGAGTTTAATTATCAACCGGAATATTATTTGCGATCATAATCAGTTTGACAAAGTTGAAACCCGGCTTAGGTTTTCTGCATCCTGTTGGCCTAAATCTATTAACTGCAGCTTATATCAATATTAACGAACCTATTAAAAGTGAATCGTACGCCATTCAAGTCGTTAAACTTTGTGGTCGACTTCAACGGAAAAGAACGAAAGAGCGAAAGACTACGAAGTATTTTTCATTTTATTTTGCCCGCCTTCGATTCATTCGAAGTAATGACGATGTTGTGAAGTCGTTTCGACATAAACAGAAACGCACAGAAATTTGCTTCAAATAATCTTGGAAGTCACCAGAGAACAATAAAAGCAAGCGAAACACAGTTTTTGCGACGCATATCGGTAATGACAACCGCGTAACCATCGAAAGATCCTTGAAACGCGAAGAAAATGGCACAGAAACGGTTGGGAAAACTTTCTAATGTAAAATTCAGGGCACAATATCACCGGCGGATGTGCAACTTTGCTCCGATACGATAAAACTTAGATGGTAAATCAAAGACGCTTGGAACTACCATCTCACGGAATCGCATTCGCTTGCGAGACGCGACATACACACATGTTTTATTGTTTCATAATAAAACTTCCACATTTCTCAATACAAAGATATGACCCTGCAAATACACGAGCTCCTCTTTACGGAAAAAGTAATGGAAAACAAGGTTAAAAAGATGCACACATAACAGACAACAGAGCTTTACGATCTTACAAATTTAACACCTAAATATTCTATTACCTTGAATATGTTTATTTTATGCTTCTCTGAATGAAAATTTAATGCTGAAGAACTATTAGTCCTTATTTAGTTTATGCTCTTTTTATTTTTTTATTCTTTTTTTACACCAATAACTTATCGCCTCTCAATGTATTAACAGAATGTATTTTAATGCTAATACAAATTCAATATGAATAAAGATTTGTTTTTTAAACTTGATGTATCCGAATTTAAATAATAAAGGCTAGCCAAATTTGTTTTTTACATGGAAAACTTGAACTGCTATTCATTTAATAAAAACTACTGACTCACTTGTTTTTTATTCTTATTTTTTATCCTCTTTTTTATCCTTATCACTTGATAAAAATAAAACTGTTTTTTTCTATCATTTAACTGCACAAATAACACAAAAGTTCTTACTTCGAAAATGAACTTGTAAATGAATTTAGTTTTATCTTAAATTATTTATTCTTCAATAAACTCATTAAAATATTATTGATATTTTTCAATATTTTTGTTGTTATTATTATTGAAACTTCAAGTATCAGATGAAAAATATGTCAAGCTCTATAAACATCGCTGGTTTGCTAATAATCAAGTTGACTAATTGAGACAGATAGTCCCAATTAAGTAACTCTTACATTATAGCAGACGTTTGCTTTTTACGTTCTAAAAGTTACAGCTTTTGTTACAGTTTTATACCGAAACTTGCAATTTACAATAGCGCTGGATTGCGCAACTGCTCATGCTATTGGAATAAAAATAATCGATAGTCCTAGCTGATCATTAATGGCGGCTTCAACAAAGAGTAAAGAAGAGTTATAACGAGGACGTGTGAAACAAAAAGAACGTACGGAACAAATATACCTCAATCGAGCCCGAAAATCGAACGCACTAGCAGTTTTGCGACCTCGGATGAAATGCGCGCAACACCTTGCGCCCACACGTACTGAGAACCCATATAATTGCAGCACAAACATTTTCAGAGGCGCTCTGATTACGGAACTCATTATTTCGGCACAGCCACGAATCAAGAATCCTCAAGATTCGACGAAGGAAACCTGGCGCTTGATTAAGGAGCATTCATTATTGCTCATAATCAACGCGCTACAATGGGACAGAACCATTCTTCGCCAATCCCTGATTCTTTCGCTATCTCTATCCGAGACACAGCCTTGTCCTTTTCTACCCACTTTTCTTAGCTACATTAATTTTGGATGAAGATTAGGTTTCGACAATCAGATAGTTGAGCGGATTTGTTTACCGAGAGCACAAAATTATCGCAACTTGCGCAAGCTTTGGTCTTACTTAGTCATGAAAATCAGATCATGTGTTTCGTAAAATCTAGCAGCCGACTCGCTCCTTTTTTATTTACTTTTCATTCTACTTTGTCTGCTTTCTCTTTTTCTCTGTCTAAAGTTGCAACGTCATTTCAACTGTAAGAGCCATTCCAGTCGTGAAATTGCACGACGTTTAATTGAGTAGGACGCGTTCGAAGAGTTTTCGAAGTCTCGTGAATGATAATTGCGATCATTACATCAATTTCTGACGGCTCCCCTTGATGCTGATTTTTCGCGACTATTTAGTTTACGCTTAATACTTAAATAGGCTCAATTATAGAGCAAAAAGATTCGACTAATGAGTTATTTCATCCTTTTATTTGCATTCCTAGATACTAAAGGACTCTGTTTATTATAAAACTCCCAACAATTCAAATAATGAATCTACCTATCGATTTTTTGTAGTCAGTAGTTTGAATTCTAGTCAAACTGTATAGTAGTTTGCATTTAACAGTATTAACATTTTATAGCAATAAATAGCTCATTCAATAATATACATTTTTAGTTTATCTGCCGAAAATATTAATACAACAGTTTATTATATCAATAAAATTCATATTCGAATTGAAAATTATTAAAACTTTTAGAATCATCAGCAAAAACACACATAAAAGCAAGATTTATAGCACGTTCACAAGCCTTAGAATAAATTATTCTAAGTGATTTCTACGTTCGACTGTCAATTCTACGTTTTCAATGTGTTGAAGGATCTAAAATTCGATTCGGCAGAAAAGAGTTTTACTCATGATTTTGAAGTTTTCTGACGTATTAACGAGCGTATAAAATTATTGAAGTGATCCAAATAGTATGGAAAATCATCTTGTATGCACGAAGGTTATTCCGTGTCCAAGGGAGACCATTCACTGGAAACGAAAAGATCGTTCTGTGTGCACGTAGCACCTTCCTGTGTGATCACGAAAATTCTTTTTGTTAGCACGAGAGACTGTCATTCTCCGGACATAGGAAAAAATTTCGCGTTAACAAAATGCATTCCGTGAGCATGAGAATCAATGAGTATCGTGAGTATAAACAAAACTACAAAAAGTAGAGTTTAATACATTCAAAACTACAATTTCTAATTTTAAATGTAAACAAACTTTCTTAAGTTTTTACGATTAATCTATTAAAATCAATTGGAGTATTATAATTGATCAGAAGCTTTGTAAAAATATGAACAATTCAATTACGAGTCAGTAATGTGAATTTGTTTATTTGGTAAAGTAAAATATTTATTTTATGAAATCAATTTATACTTGTAATTCTCTTTAATACCAACAAATTAAATTTATAAAAACAAATACGTGATATTGTCCATCAACTTCAAATGAACATCATTTATTGTAATAAACAATTTTACATCAAAACCATAAATTACGAATAAAACTCGAAAAAATAAATTTTCAAAAATAAGTAAGTATAGAATAATTTATTGTAAAAAAAAACTTTATATAAAGGTTCTTTTAAATCAATAACAATCGAATTCTATAAATACATAAGATCGAAATATTTCAAGCCCTTGCAGAATATTAATTACTGAAACAATTAGTAAAATACTTGGATAGATTAAAAAATCGATTTATTTTAAAATTGCTATTCGGGAAGAATATTTCGGTGTTCATAATCGGTGTTTATGTTTTTTATAAACGTAATTTTTAAATAAATTATTAATCTATATATCACGACATTATGCTTAAAAGATAATTTCGAATAATTTTGCCCACAATTTGAACTATGTTATTGCATAATTTAGGTATAATAATTTTTCCTGGAATCTTATTTCATTTTGATTGAATTAATGCCATGTCACGTCAGTTTAGAAGACAAACATTGAACATCCGACAAAATAATTTAATTATTTCCATAAATATTACATTTTTATAGCTATTTTTTCTGAAAAATTGTTTATTATGTTGTTCAAATCTGTGTATTATTATTATTTGCGATGCTCTGTATAATTCTGTTTTTTAATGACTTAATTTTAATTCATCAAATTTCTTTAGTTTCTTTCTTTTAGTACTTCGAATTCATAAAAATAAAGGAATTTCGTTTTAAAAGACCACATAAATATTAATGATTCGTATTCTATCGTAAACAAAGTCATACAAATAAAAGTCTTTATAAAATAGAAAAATATACATCTGACTTTCTCCGATGGCTACCGCGTAGTCTCGCCAGTAAAGTTTCACTGAACTTCTTGATTTTTCTCTAGAAAGAAACAAGACGAAATTTATGAAATCTATTTGTTACGCCACTAAGTGGCTAATTTGTATCAAGTCACGTGAAATTGTTAACTTCATCTCCTCAAATCAACAATCATATTTCAAGCTGCGTAACGTACTCGCCATCACTCCTTGTCACGTCACAAAAAACTGGCCTTCGGTCTGTGAAAATGAACCGACCCTATCGGAGTTTTGGGAAATTCAACCGACCACTTTGCACAGCGATAATAAATCGTGCCAATTTCAGGTTTCGGACAGCAGAGTATCACGCTGCGTCGAGACCCTAACAAATACGTTACATGTACCACTTCTAGATAATGCGAGAAGGCCGCAACGAGGCAGATTCATCCCCTAAACAAGCGAGCTAGCTGCAGTAATTTCGAACTGGGGAAGGATAGGCGTCTCTAATAGAGAGGGTTGCGTTCAATTACAGGAGATCTGGGTGAAGCAATCCAAAGTTACAGTTTAGGATCTTTGACTTTTGCCAGGTGTTCGCACAATTTTTTCTCGTATCCAATTCAATAACAAATCCACTGCATTTAAAAATTCAAACATTTTAGTCAAACAAAAGATAATGTCAAAAACATTATTTAAATTACAAAATAAAAATCAACTAATTAAAATATTTTTAAATTGAACATTGTTTTTCGGATACAATTATAAAAATTTCGTATGTTTATCCGTAAACCAAACTATTGGAGTCCTTTATATTTGAGCATCGAAGGTAATAGTGTCCAACGAATGGATTTTGTACAACTTGAATTAGAGTCTACGCTCAGCTTACACTTAGATCGAAATACCCTTAACAATTCATTCTGCTGTTTTGCTGTATATATCCTAGTCACGAAGTTCCAACCGCGAATTCGTTCTTCCTAATATTGACGACTAATCTTCTTTGGTAAAGTGAAACGATAAAGTCGCGGTGGTAGGTGGGAAATGAAAGAAGGAGGTTGAAGAGGTTGAAGGAAGGTCGATAAAAAATCCACTCCAAGAGCTGATAAAATTGATCTAAAGTTGTAATAGAAAATGCTCCCATTTCGAGTTAGCAACACATATCACAGTCCCGTCATATAGGAATTCTTTATATAAAATGTGAATGATTCAACGCTTCAAGATAAAAATAACTTACAACATAATAAAAATAAAAAGATGCTATTTCGGCTTTTAGCAGTGAATTAATTACCAGGATGCAAATTAGTATGCTACATAGGATTTGAAAATGCACGGAAAATCACAACAACATATCAAAAGGATAATGCAAAAGTACTTGCACGAAAAGTGTAGAAGTTACGGAGCTTTTTTTATGACGAACGTTTACATATCACGGAATAAAAAAGTTACTTGCCGTAACTAGAGATTGCATAACAGCCACAGCGCAAAGACTCATCTCGTCTTTGCGCTCGAAATTTGCTGCCGTACCAGATGGCTACGTTCATAAAGCAAGCGGCTTGCGAGCACGACATCCAGCGCATAATCTCGGACATTCTACACTCCCCGACGCCTTAAGTACCTTAATTTCGCTTATGCGTACAATTTCTTTAACTTAGTTTTCCCGAGATTGACGAAAAATAATCATTGTGGAAATGACAAGTAAAGTGTTGGAAAAATAAGCAGAAAAAAGTTTGTTCAAAATAATTTAAATGATACTCCATTGTTTTGTATTGTTTTTTTAATATTAATTATTCAGGTTAGAATATTCATGTGTTATAATTACATACTATAACTTTTCTTAGATTTTTATACAATAATTATAACGAATTTTAATTCCAGAATAGAAGGTCGTTAAAATAGCCTTATTATTTATTGTCATGAAGAGTACGTTAAAATCTAATTTTGTTATGACTGTAATTAAATGTATTATTGCAATTTAACGGTTTACGTTCGTAAAATAATATTGGTAGTTATTTGTTTTGTACAAAAATTAGTACAAATTTATGCACTGGATTGTGCAAGTTTTCTAATTTGCTTGGAATCATTTTCATTGTGACGGATTTATTCTTCTAAATTAAGCAGCGCATTCTGAATACAATTTTGACACAATCCAAGGTTGAATGAAGAAATAAAATCACGAAAATTAAGCGAGAAATAAAGTGCAGAGATATTTTATGTGCTATTGCACTTCAACGTATACAATAACGATATTCCTTAAAAAGAATCTAAATATTTATTTATTGTTGAGGTTTTATTATTGTTGTAACATTAAACTGAGGTAATTTTTATTTATTTTTTATCGTTCTAAATCTTAATGATTGACCCATTTGTTAAAATATTAAGTTTTAAACGTCATATCGAAGTAAATGTTATGAAATATGTATTAATCTTACAAGAATAATTTATAGCTGAGCTCATACATCAAATCGCTTTATCATTTGATTTTTTTTCTAAACTATAATTATACTTCAACTTAATTATTTTTCATAATATAACCCAAAATACTTCTTATTCAATTTTTCGAAGATTATCGAATACGGAAATTACACAATTGAATATGCTCTTAGTTAAATCTGAAAATAAGTTTGACTAACTTTGAATATATACTGTGTGTAACATAGACAAAAACTTGAAACTTGAATTAAGATGCTAAAAGTTGATGCCTGACAATGTTACGAAACTGCAAAACTATCGTTAGACTTGACATGAACTCATTGAAGCTCGAATTTTAGGGTAGCCATTAAGTAACGATGGTCCAAAAGAGCCAACGCCTTGAACCACGAAGTTACGGTTACCCAAGCAAATTAACAAACTGATATGTGTTACTTTGTCTCAAGAAGAAAATATGTCATTAATTTCTTATCGAAATGAAATTAGTCGAACAAATAATATTAATAATTATGCAAAGCTACTGAGAAAATTAAACTGAAAATGGAATAAAAAAGCGAATTGTTAGATAATGTTTGTCAACTAATTTTATTCAATTGTTACTTAAAATTGCAATGGAATTTTTAACAAGGCCTTGTAACTGTAATGCAAAGCATGCTTCAAGATATATCAACATTTTGTGTTAATTAATGAACACATAATTGATTTATATATTTTCAAACATAGCAAATTAAGTAATCATTCGATACGAAATTCCATGCTCGTGAATTAAAAATTGTTATCGAGTTTTTGTTATTTATTACGTCATCGTTATATTATAGTTGAAACAGTGTTGAGATAAATTGTTCATCGAAATAATGATTAACTCGAATTTCATCGGATGCGATTTTTCCGTCGACAATATCTGAAATAAATTAAAACGTAAATCTAGCACAGCATAAAATTGTACCGAATTATAAATATCGGTAAATATTTATTTGCATGCATAAGTTTATAACTTAAACTCGAACGACAAATAAATATCAACATTGTATATCAATTCCTGTCAAGTGTTTATTGGCGTCTTAAATAATAATCATCTGAAATGCATATTAATTGCCATTTGAGATAAGATTATTCAAGAACTAACGTTTCCTGAATATTTATTGGCATCAACCACACTAAACGAAGAGATGCGAACATTTTAAAGCGATTGGCAACCATGTTTTCTTTCAACTAAGAACTACTGAGTTAAAGCATATTTTTTCCACGCGAAGAATTACAAACAGCGCCAAACAATACTACATCAGCGTATCATTTACATTTTAATTCGTCCGCCAGCGTGCGCCGATTCTTAGAGTATACATCGACATTGTCAGTCCATCGCAACGCTTATCATGGAAACGAAGAGGAATATCGTTACCAGTACTATAAAGATAACGTATTAATCGAATATGAAAGAGAATAAAGGAGACAACCGCGATCATATCTCGATGGTACGGTCAGGAGTAATGAGATGGAACGTTTATTGAACACTAACTTCCAGCACCGTTGCGAGTTGGCCCGGGCTGACCAGTAATAACCATAACTACTAGCGTTTTACGATGCGACTTCCAACTTCTTCTCTTAGTCAAGCGTCGTAGTCCTATGAAAGCCTTATCCGCAGCTCCATAATCATCGCTCCAAAATTTACATTTCAATATCGCTGATGCAAATATATTTTTCATACTTGCAACTACGATATTTAACTGCATGGTTTATTAAACATCGTTTCAGATTAGCAATGTTCTTCATAAACTGTTCTGGTTTAAATTTTAAGTATGCTATAAAAAATTATTTCCTACTAAATTACCCATCTACGCTTTTCTTAATGAACATTCGTATGTGCATATAACTATATTTATTCAGAATTATGAAACTTATATGGTTATTAATGTCGGTTTAAAAAAAGTCTATATTTATATTTACTCGATAAATAATAAAATAAAAATATATTGAACTTGACAGGAAAGAGTTGTTAGCTTGAAATTATTTTCGATAAAAGAGATTCTCAGGATATTTCAATAAACATTACGCAAAAAGTGACTATTCTATTGAAATCCGGGTTTCATACGTAAATTTTTTTTTAGCAAAAAGCTGTGAAAATGTAATCGAATTTATGAGAACGTTATCGTTTTATAAAGTTCAATACTAGTACGAAAAAATTGTGCCAAGCTGCATATTTTCAATGTGTACAAGCGGCACTTTCGATTATTCGTGGCTATCGAAACCGCTGCCGTTTCAATTCAGGTAACAAAATCGCTTTTAAATCTTACAATCGAAATATATAGCAGCGAAGGAAAAAATGGCGACGCTGTTTTTTGTTTTAATAAATTGCAGATGAAAGAATTTTTGTCGTGTTTTTTTAATCCGTTCCGGTGAACGCGAGTGGAAGAAAAAATAGAACGATAGAATAGCGCTATACGAATAAAAAAGTTGCACAAACGCCGTGCGCGTGCAAATTATTTCATATTTTGTAACTCTGTTTTGATTGTATTCGGCAATTTTACTCCATCCGACGCAATCGGGGACAAAGTGTGGGACAAAGTAACGGAGATTGGAGTGAGAGAGTGAGCGCACTCTCGCAACGGGTAGTAAATTAAAATTCCACTATTCGTTTCGGACTTGGCCTAGAAAAAGTAACATTTATGCTCACGTTAGAGTTGCATTACTGAAAAAAGAGGGTTGATATTTAACGAGGAATTACCGGAAAAGGGCGAGCCAAGCTTTTCCCGCATTATCTCTTGAAAGCGGCCGACGCTGACTCAGTTCTGTCGGTAATCCGGCGCTATTCTCAGCCGAAACGGAACTGGTAACCATCGTATAAACGCGCTTCCAATTCTACATATCTGTTTTTCTTTTTCTACTAAGAGCAAAATAATGAACCAATATGTTAATTGAAATAACCACTTTCTCATCAGAATAGTCAAAATCACTTGCGCGGATAATCAAATGAGCAAATAAAGAGTCTACTGCATACAATGTCTGTATTTTTTATATGTACTAAATACATGCATAATAAAGAAGCTGCACAAAACGAATGCTCCCATACACTACAGAAAAGAATGTTTCTTTTAATTTTTAATTTTAATTTACTTTTCCTATGCAATTTTTAATTAGACACAGTAAAGCAAAAGTATTTCAACAAAAATTTGTTTACGTATGCAATTAACCAAATATTTGTTATATTTAGTAAATGGAAAATTTGAAATGAATTCACGCATTTATGTATTTTTATGCCAAGTATTAATATCACGTATTTTATCTATCATTATAACAAGCAATAGTTATCTCTCGAGTTATAAATCATGTATTATTACAGTCGTATAGAACGACTATTTTCTTTGTTCAAACGTTCGATAAATGTAGATAAAAATAAATGCATTAATGCAGTAATCTTTGCATAAAAGGAAATAACCTTTTACCGCACTCATAATCGATGAATTCGGAAAACGGATTTATGCTCTCTTCTGCTGAAATGTTAACATACATTTGCGAAAGCGTACGAAAAAGTGGAAAATAGTTGTTAAAAATGACTTGCACTAGAGACTGAGAAGAAATGAAAAAAATGTTTTCGAATAAAAAATCAAATGCGGTCTAATGGTGCGTGTTCCAGTTAGAAATCAAGTCGTCGATTTTTCAGAGTTGAAATTCAATTGAAAAAGCATAATTGAAACGGAACGCACATTCTTGGAATACGTGAATAATCGATTCTAGTTTTAGTTTGACACTAAACTTCGGCAATACCATTATTTGCCACTCCGACATTGCTTTTCTGTTTTTTTTTCTTTTATTATTTTTTATTTTTCTGGATGAATTCGACATACTTCAGAATGAAAGGCCTTTTGTGATCTTCGTTACGTTCCAACATCACGTAGTTATTTCCGCGTCATCTTCATTCTTATCTGCAAAATTCTACTGCAAAAAAACATTTCATACATACGACACCGCTCATCTTCTTCGCCGTCTGATTCTTTATGTTTTTCTCTAGCTTTTCTCCTTTATTTTCTTCTTTGATTTTTTTCGTAATGTAAAAGCAGTTATACTACACTAAAAAACACTATAACAAATTACATCCCATTTAATGTAATGAATATAAGCAAAATTATATACAAAATGTAGCTGCACATGACATCATTTTCCAACTTACTAACTATTCCTGAGATATTATAAAGCACATAAAATGATGTTTATTTGGAAAGTCAACTTGTTTTAAATGAATATCCATTTGCAACTTTATTCAATATTTGACATCACTTTGAAGTAATTACTATCGAAAAAAAAACTCTTATCTTATTTGGAAAAAAGCTTTTTTTAAATTAAACTCAGCCTCAAAACTGTCGAATTATTAAATAAGCATTCATAGCAATGTCACCGGACATTTTTGCCAATGACAATTTCTCTTCAAATTTACTGGCATGCACGTATGTATGTGTCATTCCTAATATCAAGAATGTTCAGAACGCTGAGACAGCGATATTTTTCACGCGCGACACCCGGACAAAAGAAGCATTGTCCACCATAATTTGGGCAGTGAGCGTGCAAATAGCACTTTTCGTCCTGATATCGCAGGCTGAAATAAATTCTTTTATGAAAATTCGTGAAATTTATTAGGGCGATCCGAGAAAGCGCTGACCTTTTCACTTGCTCCCCATCTTTTCGTTATCTACTGGAGCATTCTTTACGAGGCCCAGAAGGATTCAAGTTGACCGGGTTTTTGGGTCGAAACGCCATGCGGCGCCGGCATTATTTGGCCTGAAAATAAATGTTGCAAGAAACGTTTGAGGAAATCGGAATATCATTTGCGTCTAATGGCTATATAATTTGTATTTGTGTGCTTGGAGGATTACATTAATGTAAAACACCGATTAGCCCTGGCCGTGTAAATACGTTTTGTCTTTCGATAAGAAGGCATTTTAATCGACATTTCGTGTTCACTCAAGCGATAATATTTCTTTCTACGCCGCAATAAAAAATTCTTTAAACTGGATTTGCGAATTCGATTCGTATTACGCGCTCACGATCGATAGACTTGTGATATGTTTTATATCGTATTCATTAATCCGCGCTACGAGAGAATGATGACGCAAGATCGCAAAAAACACTGATTTACATTTGAGAGTCAAATTTAAATTGCATATTTATAGGACATTAAATTCGATAATTGAAAACGTAAAGCTCTTATTCGAATAAATTATGTTATTATTTACGAATCTTTATTTATTTTCCGGTCAATTCTATTTTTCTTTTTTCAATTTTATAATCACAAAAAATGGTTTTCACCAAAAATTAGCACATGATTTTAAGAACACTCCTACCAAATTAAATACTGCTGCTTTGACCTTTTAATGCGTCTACCGAATTTAGAATATCGGTAAAGCTGGTTTCTCTGGATACACATAAACCAATCACGACAAGTTCTGCCAATTACCATTGCGCTCCTATCGTAAATTAATACCCCACTGTTAAAAAATTTAATTGCTCTTCGCTGTAACTGCTTCATTTTCCATGCTGTAATAAACTTGCTACGGAAGTAACGAATTAAGTACATTGATCTCGTTTCTCTTAGCCGTACTCGGCCTCATCAACGATCAAACAAACAATCATGCAAAAAAAATCTTACGTTATTATGATGCGAAACTAAAAACGAGAGTAGAGGCGTACAAACCTGCGTCGAGTAGAATATGTAGATTTTATCGATCCCGTGCATACTCCAACGAGTACTCAATAATCCCCGGAAACGCGTCTGCGTGTTCAATAGACCAAGGTAGTAACTAGTTTAATCTTACTTTAGTTCCTTATTTTAGACCTCAGATCACATGGTAACAAAGTTACGTACAAGTTTCCAAAATAAACAGATACTAACAAACTTTTATACACTTCATTATCTTCGTTTTCATTTAATTATAACGCTACATGCAAATAACTATCCAGGTATTACATTCTATAGTAAAGCACATTCCTACGAGCATCAATCATTTAAAGATATCCCCGAACGATCTACGTCTCACTGACACATATTAGTTGATATTGAAATTGCATTGTGGCAAATTCAAAATCGATTGGTTTTAAATCGCAGCAAAACGTGGTTTCGCAAATAAACTGTAAACGAATCTAAATACGTATTTACAAAGCTTTTAGCTCTTCCTATCTTTCTGTTTCGTTTATTGAGCAATAGTAGCGTCAACCGCAATTCAGCCTTCAAAAATGGATTGTTCAAAAGTTTATATTATAAAGCGAAAGTATATGGTGTTTTTTATAAACAATTAATTTTGACTCAATTTATATTAAATGAAAAGGATCAAAATATTCATCAGAAAATAAAGTAAGGTATAGTTTCAATCTCCCTAATTTAGTTATTAAACAATCATTCTTGTCTCACTTGGGTGTTTGATAATTATCGCGTGTAATTAGAGGGATTAATTATCAAAGCGAAGTATAGCTTTCGAGTAACAAGCGACAAACTAAATCAGATTGTTCGAACGACATATTAACTTACATAGTAAACAGCAAATCAGCAATATATTTTAGAAACAGCCAGTCAGTTATTAATAAAGCTGAATATCAGAATTTTAGAAACAATAATGAATTTATGAAATACATATGGCAATAACGTTCACGCCAAAAAGCTAAACAAATCTTTCCAATTTTATCATATTTTTTCAATTAATCTGTTCGATTCTGATCGTTTATTTTGGAAGTATTGAAATTAATATTGAGTAGTAATCAATGAATCCAATGTTAAATGTGAAATAGAACAGAAATGTTTTTTCGATACAAGAACTATAAAGCTTATTAATAAACAAAACTTTTAAATAACAGAATTAATCATGTTTTCTATATAAATGCGCCTTTAGTGAGTTCGAATCTAGTCAATGTGCTCAAAAACGTAAGCATAAAGTTAGCTTAATTAGACCTTATCATGTTATAAAATCAAACTACTCTATGTCTGAAACACTAATTTCAGAATATTTTAATGAAATTGCAAACAAATTGCGTCAGAGAATTCAATCTTTAAATTACGATAATAATAATAAGAATCTTAAATTACATTACATGTAAAATTAGATTTGAGTATTCCAAAATCACTGAATAAATCGACAGAACTAACAATGCCAACTGTCAAGCATACAAATCTAAATAGTTTAATTCTCTTTAGTATTTTAATTGAGGAAATATACTAAAATATTAGTTACAATGAAACCATCTAATGTAAATGACACTGTTTGTTTCAGGTTTTGGCTTTGTCACGTTTCAAAGTGAAGACGTTGTGGACAAAGTATGCGAAATTCATTTTCACGAGATCAATAACAAAATGGTAAGTCTCATCTCCCTCGGAGGCATTGTGCTTTGGTTGTAATCTAGCAGTATCCCTACAAGTTTTCCATCTACCTTCAACTATTCAAAATACTTTGAAGAGAGATAATAACAATCGAAAGGGACTTTAATTCATAGTTATTTGTACTGAACAAACAGTTACGCTCCCGCACACTCAGACATTACAACAGTTATTCCAAACCGCTTGTCCAATGTCTGGATGCAAAATTGTGTTACAGATTGTTAGCATATTCGCACTGCGGTCTGTAATGTCTTGCTATTAAACTCCAATTCAAACTCAGTAAGGGCGAGAATTAAGTTTATTCTTTATAAGATTAATTTTCTGTATTAGTTAAGTGTGTAAATGACAATAAAAATAATTAAAGCAATGCATAAAGAAATTCAAAATTTACACGCTCGTGTAATTAAATATATAATACGTAAAGTATATGTCAACTAATTATATTTCGCTTATATAGCTTATTTACCTACAGAGAAAAAATTGTTGCTTAATAACGTATGAATAATTTTTCATTGCTATAATGTTTTTAAGTATTCAATTTTGTAAGGATTTCATTAAATATGATTTTTATATCTCTATTTTCATTTTCACCCTTATTTCTCTTATTTCTTATTACTTATTTGTTTATTACGCATTACTTATTTCTCTTATTCTATTAAACCTTCACTCTTTTATTGGATTCCATCCTTTTTATATATATATATATATTTTAATGATACAATAATATAAGATGGATAATTTTTGAATATTTTCAGGTCGAATGTAAGAAAGCACAACCCAAGGAGGTGATGCTCCCAGCGAATTTGGCAAAGACGCGGGCAGCCGGCAGGGGCGCATACGGTGAGTTGGTGATGGTCGCAACACCCCCCACCACCTACCGCTATACACCGTACCCCCTCCCTTCAGCAGCTGCAGCTGCACATGTAGCTGCAGCTGCAACTGCCGCTACTCCCCACCACTTGCTAACACCGATAGTCGCTACAACACCAAATGCTGCCGCTACTTATCAGTATGCTGCCGCTGCACCCGCAGCTACTGCAGTTTATGATGTTAAGAGAGCTCTTGCTGCTGCTGCAGCAGCATATAACAGACCACATCCAGCGGCTGCTGCTGCAGCTGCATCCAGAGCTGCTACACTTACGTATTCCATGAGCGACTTACTAGGAGTACAAAGTCTTGATTTGAGCACTGTATATCACCCGATACCAACCATTGGTCTATGACCTACAATACTAACTCCGTTATCACGCCCTCAGTAATTCGTATTATTAATGTATTCTTACTTACAAATAATTTCAGTCAAATAAACTAAATATTGATATATTTAAGTGAATTGTAGTTATAGTATAAAAAATATTTATTCAAATCAACTAATGTTTAGTTAAAATGAATGACGCGTACCTTTCCTGACAAAATGTCCAAAGTTATTAATCATGATAAACATAGATCATTTTTCTAAGTAATTTTGTCATGCACCTTTCGTCTAATGAATTTTTAACAAAACATATCTAAAAATTGAAAATGCCTCAAAAAATGTAAACTATTTTGAGCCGATTTTAAAAATTGGTATTGTTTAACAATTAAGTATTTTTGATAAACGTTTTTATATAAAACGAAAATAAGTTAGTGAAATTAGAAAGAAGAACTAAGAGGTAGGACGTTCTTTGTTGTTTAAATAAAGTTCCAAATTTTGATGCTAATTTGTCAAGTATACAAATAGAATAAATTAACAAAGTAAAAATCATTTAAGTAGTGTTTAAAGTTTATATGAATATTAAAGTGAACTTGAAAAAGTACCTGTTTGGATATTTTGTCAGGACATTAATCATATGAATACCTAAAATTTACTGTGTATTAAACAAGAACGTACTAGTCAAATTCAATCCATTTCTATCTGATTTCTCTTTTTCGATGAGTAACTTATTGCATTTTTAATGAACGATGAAAATGAAATCTAGTCTGCACAAAGTATCTTACTAATGAAAACAATGAAATCGATTCCAAAAGTTCTAATTGAAGAAATACAACAACAGCTGCTCCAATGTTGTAACGTTGTACACAAGTTCCCGAAAATAAAGGCATTGAAGATAGTTAAAACTCGAAGTAGATTTATAGTTGGTCGGTATTCTTAGAAGAAAACCACGAAAAAGTGCAATCTAATAGGCTAGGTTAAATATATATTCATAAATATTAGTCAATGTTTTATGTTCAGATCAGGAATCTGGGATCAAATTCTAACATGAGACTGTTTGGCAAGCTCAGATCAGGAATACTGTGATCGTAGATGAACAAATTTATTAGATAGTGGATAGCTTGAAATACGTATGATTATTTTCTAGTAGAAATAACCAAGAAAGCCTTAATTTTTCATTCAACGAATCAAATTAGATAATTACTAAAAAAGACTGGTAGTTATTTTCCAAATGTTAGAATTTATCAGTAGGAAAATTACAAAGAGTTTAACTATAACGGGATTGTGTGAACGAAATTACCAGACCCCCACTAAAGAGACAACGAAAAATAAATTTAGATGTATTTTTCTTAATTCTGTTATTAGGCTGATAAAATTGAACAATACATCCAATTGATTTGCCAGAAATGTTTTGCAAAATGAAATAAGAAGTTATGTGTGCTCACACAACATTATAGCTTTTCCAAGTAATAAAAACCAAAAATTTATTACGAATAGCGACATAAAAATGTTTACACTATGGAAGAAAAACATATAATTATCAGCTAATATTAAGCACTCGTAAAAAATTATATGTTGAGATTCCTTGGTAAATAATCGTTTATTTTAGATCTTTTGCAGTTATGCGATAAACTTGCTAAATTGATAAAATGTATCTTTCTTGTCTAAAGTAGTATGAAATTGATTCATTGTTATAATTGTATTGTCCACATTACATAAAGTTACATATTCAGAACCATAAGAATCAAGGAAAAAGTTCATTAAAGAAAAAATGACAGGAGTGAGAAACTGACATCGTAAAAGCAGCGAATATGCATTCCAAGTAGCGGCACGCTGTGATTTTAAATTAGTTTTCTATTCTGTTTTCTATCATGATAATGCGTAATGCTTTAAAAATTTCATAAAAAGTAAAAAAGAATAAATAAACGCGACTACGACAAGTGGGCGTGGTGAGTAACTATAAATAATATTCTCTCACGATACAATATAATTTTTTATTTACTAAATAGTATTACTCGCGGCACATCTTCATGAAATTTCATAATGTAAAATTAATGACTAAAAACATTATATTACAACAAGAAATCGAAATGTATAAAAATTATGAAAAAAATACATTCACGAAAAATATAAAAGTGTGTGCATATTCATATACATATATAATGATATAAAAATTATTGAAAAAACAAAAATGAAAAAAATGATATATTTACAAGCACTTGTATGTACCTTAAGAATGCATTCCAAATGATAAAAAAAACTTATGTTTTATATATACTTATCAATGGCGCCATAGTATTTAATACATTTATATATATATGTATATGATATCAATATATTTTATGAAAGTATTACAAAACACATTTATTATTAGTTCTTTGTAATAGACCTATACATATCTAAGCATATGCCTAGGTATAGGTAATTTCTTGTCACACACACCTTAGTATTTACTATCATGTAAATTAATTATATTTCATATTTATCTAGGCGATTTAGGATCCATTAGTTAGAATAAATATAATTTTTTGCGAACAGTAAACGCCTACGTTCCTACTGTCATTTGACATGATTATTAAATATAGGAATATAGCTTTGGAAGTCGTTTATATGATATTGTTAGTTTAGAATATATTTAGGTATTTCTTCGTGGAAGACGAAGAGACGTTAAATTTGATTATTGAAATGCGCACTTTCTTTCTGTATAACAATAAAGTACACTCGACGAAAGGATAGGAAAACCTATATCAAAAGCTAAGCTGTTGAAATAACAAAGATATGTAGAAACCAATCTTCGAGTGAAACTTTGTGAGCAACAAAAAAGTCGCACTTTTGACGAAGAATATTTGAAAATCTTTGAAAAACATGAAATCTCGAGTGTTTGACACGATACCGAAATTACGTTTATTGCAAAAAAATGTTGAAACAAACTCTTCCACCGAGAATGCACAGCGACAACTGTGTAAACAGACTTATAATATTATATGTATAACTTAACAAGCTACATCACATAGCTTCGTCCTATTATACTTTTCTTCGGGTATACATTAAGTACATTGTATATCTATACGTATACCCATTATTCCATGTACTTATCTATACTTGTCATAGCACTTAACACTTATCAACTATAGCATCATACCTCAATATTAATGCGTAAGACGTGTGTCCTAGAAAAGTACGTACTTGGCCCAAGAGGCGCCTCACTGTCAGTTTCGTAAGTAGAAAAGACCTTACAATGAGATTCTTTCTATTGACTCTGTATGCGCTTTTCGGGCCGGATTTTGATTGGATGTGGCCATCGTGACACCTGCTGCTAATGACTGGCTCAAAATTGATCACAAATCATTGACGACGAAAGTTCATCACAGCACGTGTTACACGATTTGAAATCAAAAAACCGTTTATCTAATGGCAATAGTATGTAACTAGTATGATTGCAAAAGGCTCATGAGACGTCGTTCCGAGAAAGCCAGAGTGATTAAAATCAAAATATTTGCAAATTGCGTCAATTGCGAAGAAACTTAATCGATAGAATCAAATTAATCAGTCAATTTAACGTTAACGAAAGAACTAGATAGAAGCATATGATAGTATGAACCGTCGAAAAAAAACTTTGTATCTATGAGACCTACATTCTTGTTACTATCGTTGTCCTATATGTCGTTGCAATTCAATAAAATAAAAGATACTATTTCAAAACTGATTATTATAAAGTGAGATATTGAATTACCGATGTTGATTGACTTTGTGCTTGACGTAATCAAAACCAGCCCGGTAGAAATTTAGGTACGAAACAACTAATACTATTAATATATATCAGTGTTGGATATAGAATAAAAGCTCTATGATTTTTCATCTACGTATATTGTAAGAGCAATATCTATATGAATTATAGAATAGTGAGCTAGTAGTGTAGTCATTGTAATCGGTGTTACTTTCAAGTTATCTGGTATCGTTAACATTTATATACTATATTGTCGTAGTAATGGCAGCGATTTTCCCTACTTCCGGTGCTTGAAAGCTTCTCAGAAATC
>JABFQD010000169.1:0-34600 GCA_022817045.1 Psix sp. ZL-2020
TTTTTTCCAAAAATAATTCAAACGAAATCGATTTCAAACAGAAAAATTGTTCCTTGAACGTTTATTAAATTTGATAAGTAGTTGTTAACGTACGTGATATTAAAAGGAAAATACTCGATATTGATGAATTTAATCTCGTTTATAAGTGTTTAAGTTACAATAGAAGACACAAATAAATATATTTTGAGATTTCCATATAAGTTGAATTAATCTATCTATAAATTGAAATTATAGTTTGATTGAACAATTAAAAATATTACGTTACCCAAACCATCATTCATTGATAGCATCATTCGATAAGAATATTGTTATTAATTATTATTCTTATTTAAAAATACCATCAAAAATTGTTTGTAGATCATGAACTAAAGTATACTTTTAACAAGAACTATTTCTTCAAAACTACATTAAATATTGTTTAAATTGTATAATTTATTGTTGCATTTAATAAGAATCAATAAATTCAAAATATAAATTATTTTCTATAATATAATATATTTATTCATAAGTAATATATTTTATACATAAAGTCGGCAATAAATATAATAGTAAGTTTTTTGTGATAACGGTCATAATTCACTTCTTAGATTTATCTTGTGATTATTCTGATATTTTCAATGTATATAAATTTACATTTATACGATCTATTTTATGTAGCAAAGTAATAATAATTTATAATATAACTGTAATGGATTATGAATAATTTAATCATTTTTCTGACTATCTTCACACAAAATTGTTTATTTTCTTTATTTCTTTTATTATAATATTTTTAAAAATGAAGAAAACAAATTTTCAATTATCTTTTTTTTGCTTAAATTTATCACTTTTTCAACACATATTCAATTCTTTTGCTGAATCTTTTTGCGATCAAAATTTTCAAAACTCTTGAAAAAAGTCTGTAATATTCTTGTCACGCCAAGTAACTATTGACGGATAATTATTGACTTAGCAAGCAGCATTTCGCTCTCATTATACCGCTTGGCTGTCGTCTGAGGAGCTGAAAATCGATCCGAGGCGTAATTTCAAGTGAACACTTTTCACAGCTCCATCGTGGAAATACGACCGAAAACATCACATAGCATTCAGCTCGTAGAAGATTCGAATACTTTGTACAAAATTGTCGCGGCGTCGAGTTTTCAAGTGTTCCTTGAGACCCTTAGTAATGCTTCAAGGCACGCAGAAATATATCCGTCGATACAAGGCATGCCTTAGTAAATGTGTTACGCAATTTTCTAGTTTGCGTGTGTGCACGCATATTTTTTGTGCGCGAACATCGTTCAGATGCTTCCATCCACCCTTTCGCAGACTTCGATGCTACTGAAGTCATTTCTTCCTTTTCACTGTTATCTTATTGAATATTCCAGAAGCGGAAAATCAGTTCAAATGCTGAAAAGAGAACATCTCAATGACAACCTATAATATATATACTCTTAGGAAATTTTCTTCAGTTTGATCCTAGTATCACTGAATCGAATTTAAACCTGATAAAACTAAGTACCTACAATATGTGTAATAAGATATAATCGATTTTTTACGAAACTGATTAAATTTGTAAATGCATAATCGATGAAGCATCAACGTAAATTATTAAAAAAACTAATTTTCAAATTTCAGCCGGTCTCCGAATTGTAATCATACTGAGAATTTGAATTCTCTTTTTATGAATGGCAACCAATCGCAGGCAATTTTCAGAGTGGCTAAAATTCACTTGGTTAAATTCAACTGTGCCAACGTTGGAGACTCGGAGCAATTTACGCGAAATGGTGTCTATTTGACAAACGATCGAGTTCCCTTGAAAAAAGAAATCCACGATACCACAAGGGGTTTCATTCGTCTCTTTCTTAGATAGGCGGGTGTCGCAGTCATTTCCTATTTTGAATACATTCGCGCTACACGAAGTATCGTGCCGCGAATTGTCGACAATTCATATTGACGGCGTGAGCGATGAGACCTGACAAATGATACGCGTGAGAGTGAAATGTGACGCGAAATGACGTTTGCTCAATTTCGTGATATTACAATTTGAACATACCGCGCGTGGTCCAAAAGCAATCAATCACATAAGCAAAACAGATCGGAAGTTTGTATATATTTTTATAGACAAATGGGTATGAGTTGCAGCTATTTTAGCGCGTTTACTTGCCGTTGGGGCGTTTGTACTAACGGAACCGTTTGATCCTCGAGTTAAGAAGTGAATAATATTAATTAAAACGTTCTTTCCGGACGGTGTTTTCTTTCGCTCTCATCTTCCCGCCCTTTTCCCTTTCCTCGACATCGACGCTTGACTAGTTGCTTCTTCTCGAGATATTTATTCGTTGACTCGTTTTTTATTTATACTCGAGAACTGAGGACCCACTTGTCTTATTTTTACTCCCTGTCGGGACCTCGCTCCACCTTTTTTCACCCTCGCGTTCCGTTCCTTTATACGACGCGATCCTGCCACGAGTGACGCGCGCCTCCGTCAAGCTCTCTCGCTGACTCTTTAGCCAATGGCAAAAAGAAATTAATGGAAGTATTTAGACAAATTTTATTAATTGAATGCCATATAACGCTATGAATAATGCACCGTCGCGGGCTCAACAATTTACGCTCTTGTTTACCTTGAACCGTGCCATTATAGTTTTTCTTTAATGAATGCTTAACTCGCTAAGAAAAAGCCTCGTTAGAAAATTAATCGGTAAAATAAAATTGTTTCGGAAGCGGGAAATTCGATGAACATTCGTACCTTTTAATTTTCGCAGCCTTCGACTGCCAGACAGTTTTAATTAGAATTCGTACCTCGCGTTATACGCGAATTATACGAATTTCACGGATTGACCGGGTGGACTGAAAAGGCGAAAGAGACGGACATATCCGAAAGAGGCTTTCCGTATCCGAAGCACGTAACTCGTCCATGGAATAACGGTGATAGGATAAGCTATGACGGCGGAAGAGGGAGAGTAAGAGGAAAGACCAGAAAGAACCATCTGGTTGCCAAAGAGAACGATAGGAACTGGCGAAAGAGAAAACACAGTATAAAAGGAACACTAGTAGGTATTAATATTTAGCATCTCTGAAACCGCCCGCATTGAAGTAACCTCGGATTCCCATTTGCCACCCCCTACGCCTCGCGATTCACCTCCACTACATCTGTGATCCTCTTCTTTACTCCGCGAACTCCTCTTTGCAGTAAAATATGTAAATTTAACCAATATTTCTAAAGACCCGGCACTGTGGCATACGCTGTGTTCTTTTATGATGGAACAGAGTACGATATCTGCGGATACCGCGGCATTTTATCGGCGCGAGTGCTTTTATGTTTATGTGTAGTTACCGAATATACGTGCACGAATCAACTGCTTTGCTATGTTATACATATATATACATGCGCACAAGCGCGTGCCATAAGACTTAGCGGGAATCTATTCCAATGATGTTGGGCGTTTTTCATTGAATATTTTACAACCTTTGCGTCGAAGTATAATAGGAATTTTCAAAATAAAAGCTTCACTTTGACGGAGAAAAGAAAATATTGGTTGCGCGGTTAAAAACATTGCGTACTGTTTTTCTTTCAGAAAATCTCAGTAACGAGGGGTACAGATCGATCGATGGAGTTGAAGTATCTCCCGTTCAAGCCCGTCGAATTTCACCTTTAACCGCCGTAACGAGGTTTGACTTGCCGGCCTGTCATTCCTACCCTTGTAATTTGCCCTTTTTTGCATCTTTTCACCAGGAAAACGCAGATATTTGGAGTACATGTATCATGGATATTCTCAAGTGGTTTCATACCTGGTTGATTATGTTTATTTATCCGTATGGCGACTGGTTTATTTTAGGTTCTTCTGATGTCTTTTGGAGAATCGTTTCAAACTGTTTAGTAATGATGAGTACTCAACATATGTCAAAGTATCTGATTTCACATAATCTCGTCGCTTCGTAAAAAATTTGATTTTAATTAGGCGCGTCCGCTCAGTTTTGTCAGTTTAATTGATATTTGGTGACTTCGCTTTTGGCTTTATTCTTTATACATATTTTACATTGACCGATCAAAAGATGACACAAATGAAATAAGCTAGATAAAATTACGTAAAAATGTTCATGATTCTGTTTTTCAATGGCCTTCGTCAGAATGACTTAATTAATGCTGCACGAGTTTTTTTTATCTGTATTCACAAATTTATATTTTATGATTTATCACTTTTATTTTTCAATTTAATTCTTACCAATTTGACGATGTAATAATATTTCTATTTTTATTTTATTTCTATTTTATTGATAATTATAATATCTCCCACTATATATGCCCATATGCTGTGAGTATATCACATAATCTTGCGTCATAACTACGTGATCTAGCATGCCTATACAAACAATAGGTTCTGATTATTCATGTTTAAAGATGGTTTACTACCTTTGAACTTCAAATCGTGTCATATCAAGTATATTAAATTTTATACATTTTGAATACTCTACATGGCAATAATTTTACGAATGCAGAAGTAGATCAATAAATGCTTGATACCGATCTGATAAACCTTTTTCACTTCACTTTTAAATGTTTCAAGGACCTAATAAAATTTCGTTTTCCACAGTGAAGTTTTGTATTACTGTCAAATGGGTATGTTCAATACTTCTAACCAAACTGCCCTATGGTCAAGAGAATTCAAGTTTTCTTAGGGAATTGCTTAACACAAAACTGTAGACAAATGCAAAGCAGAACGATGTCTTAGGAATTCAACTGATTCCTCAACTTCTGTTAAGAAAACAGAATCCTCGATTGAGAATGACATGACAGAGGGATCGGGCTTCTGTCACTGTAAGGCCCGGAGAATCCAAAGCATCCGCAGTTACGCAAATACTAAGCTCAACCTCCCGTTCTACCGTGGTTCGAATTATTGCTCCCCTTGTAGCGTTCGAATCGTTCAGAATCCTTCTTTGGATGGACGATATTAAGATTAAAGGAATGTCTTGAGACAAGACACTGTCTAATTTGAAATAGCATGAATATGTTTTCAAGTTTAATTAAATTACCAATATACTTATAGAATAAACGATATTTTTTTCTAAATTAATATATAATTTATGAATATTTATTTAATTTTGACTTGATTAAACGTTCGTAGTCCATACTTAGTAACAAGTATTTGCGACTTATCGTCTTAGAGTATTAAGACTATGGTGATCGAAGGTTGCCGAAAACGAACGAAAAAGCGGGTAAACCAACTGAAAGCCCGAGAGTGGGCAGTATTTACGAGGACCCTTGGACCACTCGATGGTACACGATAAATCGTACATTCCGAAATCCAAGAGGCAGTAAAACAATTCAAGAAGTCTCTACATCCGACCACGTAATTAGGAATCCTTTCCACCAACCCGAATCGGCTGTATGTTTTCTCATGCAGCCTCCTACAGAAAGTCATTTCCTTTGGATGTTCCTGAATGCTAAGATCTTACTGTCTTAACATTCAGGACATTTGCAGCAAGAACCAGAATTTACCAAGAGCTAGGCTAGACCTATAATTTCCTGCTATATACTCAATTTGTCGATATCGCAAGAGTGTGGGTGATCACATGTACCTATGTATAAATGAAGTGCTGATAGGACCGAGTTCCGTTGGGTTTGGTTGAATTAAGACACATCCTCTTCTGTTTCTGCGACTGCTTTGCTGTCTCACTTGCACTTTCGTCACGGTGGCCTGGCCTGGTGCGGGAAGATCTCTCATTCAATACGGGCGTATTGTTCACGTCTTATCATAATATCTCATAATTAATATCTCCGCATTGTAGAATGGATGGATAGGCAGGCTTCGCTGCCAGTACCACTGATAGCAAAAGCTGTGCCAGCAAGTCAGTCAGTTGCCCTGTCTACCGCAGGAACCGAAGAAGCACTCCTTCGAATTTAGTCGGCGTAGGTTTGAAAACCACCCTCTCACCTCCTAGGACGATTCCTTCTGCCGATTATGTTTTCAGATTTCCGAGTGGTTTGTTAGAGGAATAATGGCAGTACAATACTAAGCCTCTAGATCTTACTTGCTGATGTCAAATATTCCGTATCTTAATCGTGTTCACTTATTTTCACAGGAGAGAAGAGTCCTGGAGCAAAAGAGCTTGAGAGTTATCATCGAAAAGTTAAATAGCGGATTACATCTTTTAGAAAAGTTAAAATCCAAATTAGACTTGTGTAATCTACAATACCATAGAGAGATTTTCACGAAACATTCCAATAGTTGTCTAAATTTTTTGTGCAACGTAAATCAAAGGGATTAGGAAAGACTATACAT
The DNA here is from genome assembly GCA_022817045.1 of Psix sp. ZL-2020. NCBI lineage: Eukaryota > Metazoa > Arthropoda > Insecta > Hymenoptera > Scelionidae > Psix > Psix sp. ZL-2020. The sequence goes on from JABFQD010000169.1 coordinate 6,264, forward strand.
AGTTACAAAAGACCTCTACGCGACGTTTGAAGTGTAGATATCAAGGAGCTTTCTGTTTGGTTCTATCAGTCTGTTTATAGTTTAAACTGACAATAGACGGTGTCTTAGATTTCTCGTCCTTATTGTAGACATCCTCAAAGCTCCTTAGCAACATACTTCATTGCTTGTGTGTCCACTGACTGTGGACATAGGACGTTTTAGGATCAAGGAAGGAATAGATTAATAGTGACGTTTCACAGACATCTAAATTGAGACATACTATGTGTATTTCTAATATGTATATACTCGTCTACATCAGCATGATTAATGAACCTTCTAATTGCGCGGCAAAAACGTATTCTAATTTTACTTTCAATCCAGTTTTATATCCATTGCTCCACTTCACTAATTGCCTTTCTTATAATAAACGTTTGTCGAGAAAATCTCTTGCAAGAATACGAAAAAATTAATTCATATTCGGATAGTTTATTTTAAAGCACGGATCAGAAGTAGTAGGAAGAGGAGACGTGTGCCGTAAAATCTTCGATGTAAGTCGGTTAAGTCGGCTTCTGTTTGAATACTGTTACCTTAACGAGACGCAAGTATTTACATTGGGGATGCGCTCGCGTACATAATTCGGATGTAAATAGGTATTCTATGAAAATATAATATTTGCTCCGCATCGAGATCGACAATTTTGGTCGACAGCTCGCGTTATCTTTCAAGTGGTATAACGAGTGCAAGAATGGCATACTTTTACGTAATCGAGCCCGCTGAATACCTATCCAAGAAACATCCTGTAAAAACAACAATAACTAACCCTCCTAAAGTCTGATAATTAGTGAGAAATAAACAGTCACTGCATCACATGATTCCGAAGCTCATTGTTCTTTTTTCATGTACTTTTGTGTAAGTATATTTAAACAACAAAAGAACGAAAAAAGCTTCACGATATTTTTGTTAATAAATACATAGTACACATGTTTCGAGAAAAAGAGGATCTAATTAACGATTTCGATGCATCTTGTTACGTAATTAATTACGTCTTTTTGCACAAAGAAAGTTTTTAGCTTCTTCAGCTTACGAAAGTAACCCAATATTCATTCTACAGCATGTTGTCCTGATTCTTCCTAAATTTAGTCCATTCATCTAGCTTTTCCTCAATTTGAAGTGATGCCTTTAAATTGATTAAATCTATGTCTATAAGGGAATCGTGAATCTTCATAGTTGTCAGTTGACCAATCCAGACTAATCAATTTATTTTAACATTTAACCACAACCTAACGCATTAAATTCACGACGTTTTTTCCTTGTCCGCGAATATTTTTTCCGGGAACGCGGTGGCGAATATTTAATCCGGGTCAATAAATCAGAAAGCAGAAACGAGGAGAGGAGCCGGTAATAACGAAGCTGGCAACGGAAACGGAGTCGAAGAAGCGAGGGAGAATTAAAAGCAAAATCCGCCAGTGGTTTTAGGTTGTTCGACTGTTATCTGTTGGTGGTATTGGGAGGACGGAGTCAATGGGGGTACTACCAGGAGAAGGTGGCGGGGGTTAAACGGCCCTTATAGGGATGAGGGTGCCGGGCGTAGAAGGATGGGTGGAGATAAGGTGAATCAAACCGTAAATAACTGCAGGTTTAACGGAAAGGTAGGGCGAGATGTGCCGAGAGGGTGCGGTGCCTCCTCACCAGTTGCAAAACTTGCCGAGTTTTATAGTTAAATCGCATGACTCCAAAATTCACATGCATTTCACCCGGCGCTCTCGCTTTTCTATCTTTTTTCCACCGTCTTTCTCGTGATTGGCTTCGTTGCGTTTTATTTTTCTCTGATCGTTCTCTCTTACCCTTATTCACATACCTCATTGCACCCCAACTATCTATTTTTGTACAGCCATACCTTTATCTTGAGTACCGTATACTTTTTCCACTCCGTCCCGCGACCTGTACTAAGTAGCGATTAATTTTGTATTCCGTATGATACCCTTACAACAAACTTCTTGAACTACCTTCTAAAGACGATTTACGTATTTGAAAAACTCCAATTCCGTACAATAAGATAACTTGTATAGATTAATTAAAATATGTCTGATCAATGAAGATAAAGCTATTTTTATTCGAACTTCATCTGTAACAAACTTTGCAATTTTTCATGAATGCAAAATTTTTGACACTAATGCTTTTAATAATTCATGCTATCACAAGAAAGTATTTTGATTGAGGTTTCATGATCAAAGTAAACTAAAAGACAAACAAAACATAAAGGTAAAAAAAGAATCAAGTGCGGTCCGAAGACTGTAATGTCGAAAGTTTTAACGAGTTTGACTGATCGTGGTCGATGCAACCACAACTATAATGAATCAAAACACAGCACCGCAGAACAATAGTGGTACCAACTTATTACAACATCGTCAATAAAAAAACTTGCGTCGCTTTTATTTCGACATCAAAGAAACTGGCGTCGAACTGAAATTTATTTTCACGCTCAAAAAATATACGTTGAGAATCTTATATAAAATACCTATCATTCTTAACATAAAATTGACGTCAAAGTATGATCACTTTAGAATCGAAATATTGATAGAGAATATCAATAAAGTTGAAGCATCCTGATGAATCGTCAGATCTAAAAACGGTTCGCAGAAGCAATAACAGCGTGAGTTAATAACGTAACAGGCGGACGTCAAAGTGAGAAAGCGAGCCGAACCAATACATCATCGCCAGGTCGTCCGTTTGCTGCTTTAACAGCGGAGCCGCCAAACTATAGCAATTACCTTCGCGAAATCAAATGAAATAAAATTACATTATTTGGCATGCCAAGCAGCGATCAATCATATACCCTTTAGTCGAATTCCCGGTTGAGGCTGGCTTTCGGGAGCTTGCGCGGCCTGAATTCTATAGACGTTTCGTCTTTGAAGTATTATCAAGAACAAAAGCCGGAGTTCAAAGAAATGTACTAAAAATAAATTTAAAAATGTGTATCAAGCAGACGTAATATTTCATGTCAGCGTTTAAACATTTCAATTGAAGACTCATGCATATTACACAGTAACAATGATTAATTGAACAAGTGAATCCGATCACCAAAAGCAAGTACTTTTTTTCTAAAATATAAGTTGCTAAATGATTTCTGATCTTTGAAAACCAAATGAAAAGATCACTGAGCGAACCAAAGTACGGTTGTTGTCGTTGTATATTGCGTAAGTAATAATAAGTTGTACTTATGATGCATAGCCCGCGGAAGTTGGTTAGCGTTAATTGTAATGCTTTTTGGTCCATACACGATTACACGATGAAATAATCCCTCATTTATGAGTTAAGTGGTCTGTGGAACTCGACAACGCTTCTGATGAAATGCTCTTGGCAAGAGCGGCTCGTTTCTGACGCGCGGGCCTGGCTTGCCGTAGCGGGGGTTGTAAACTAAGGACTAAGGGGTTGGAAGGCGGGTCGAGGAGTAACTACGACGGCACCGCACGACCCTACGGCGTCGCAGAAAGCTTTACTCGTATTATAATTACATTCTGCGTACCGTAAAATTGCAAATAATTAAGATTCATTCGATGCAAGCGACGTAATAAGCAATGCAAACGTAATTTACTACTACCATCCGCAAGGACTTATGTGAATGAAAGTTACAAATCAGCGACTACAATAAACTATTTACTTTCAAAGATTCGCAATCACTTGTCTAACTATGAGTTTAAGATACGTTCCATAGGCAACTTTTGGAACACTCTGCAGTGCATCACTATTGCAAGCTCTCTTCACGACTGAAAAATAATTCAGGAATATTTTGTATTTATATTGAATTTTCTAACATTTTCATATATCATTCTTTTGAGTACAACTTGAATTATTTTAATATTTATATAATTTAAAAGATATATTTTCCTTTTTGAGAAATGAAAAATTTTATTATTTGTTGATTCAGATAATCGAATTTCGTCTAAAATTTCAGCAATAAAAAATCCTATACAAAAATATGCGGAGTAATATGATACAGAATTAAAATTATTTTATGCCCTTGACGTATTTGTATTTTTGCATCAATCATTTATTTGATTTTTTTACTTTTCAATATTTCGTAATGAACACAGTTTTTGATACCGTTCACTATATTGTTTTAACACACAATCGCCTTTGAATTTCATAAATTATTACAAATTTCATCATACATTTTTAAAACAATTTTTAGAAATAATTTCTTAATAAAGTATTTAAAATTTATTTGAATAGGTCTTAAAAATTATATATTATTTAATTATTGATTCACATTTTTAAAAGTATGAACTTTGATATTTCAAAAAGTGAAATGCATTATTTATTGTAAAAACTCATTGCTATATTAATTTTATTTTTTACACATAAAAATTGCTTTAAAAGTTTATCTGTGCATGTCATAAACTAATCGAAAAAGCTATAAATTAATTTATGAAACACATTTTAAAATCGTAATGCACATAATAATAGCTTATCAAATGGTTTTAAGAGTTGAATAATGAACTCGATTCGTCGTTCGAACTGAGAGTATTATACCCGTGTTGTTTATGTAGAATAGCGTTGATGCAACGCATGCATGTGACAAAGACTGATATACAGCATTGTCCTTTCCCCTGTTCTTCTTTATTATTTTCTCAACAGCCGATACAAAGGATACGCGGGCAAAACAAAAAATGTAAAGCAGCTTTTGCACAGTGCATCGGTACGTGTGTCTTTCTCCACTTTGTCAAGAGTCTTTATCTGATGTATTCCTATGTCTATCCATCTGTCTCTCTTCAACTGACATACAAGCATTCACACATCAACTTGTAGGCGCCGCGATGCAGCCATTAGTGACGAGGTAAAAGCTATCGGAATCTCGCTTAGCTTTTGAAGGGTGACGATTCTGAAGGAATCGTATCCGTCCTGCGTTTGTCGCGTTTCATAAGCGGCTTTTTTCGCTTTGCTATTAACACCAGAGAAAATCATCACATTTTTGCATTCCAGACTTTTTTCAATAATAAATCTTGACGTTCTTTTTTTAATAAAAAGATGTTTTAAAACAAATATTTTTATTATATAATTGCTATGAGTATGCTATTTAAATACAAATTTAACTTTCATTAAAATTATCAATGTATTTCAAAATTCATTATTTATATTTTTTCTCAACTTATCACGGTGAGTTATAATGAATCATTTTGTGTATTCTTTTTTCAGCGTTAGATAGTAATAAGTAAAACAGCATGATTTCCTTTTCACTTTAATGAATGCAATTTGATTAGACCATACTAATCATACAGAATAATAATCAATACATAGCTTATACAGGGTGTTGAATATATAATTCAAGTAACTTTCCAAAGTTACTCAAACTTTCAAATTAAATTTACAAATGGATTATAATAAAGAATTAAAAACTGATTAATGATTATATGATTTTGATGACGCGTCATTAAACATGACGCGTTTTTCTATTAAATACACAGTTTAAAGGTATTATTGATAGTTGCAAAATATATTGGGCATAATTTCGTTGGAAACCATCAATATAGATTAAGAAACCTGACAATACTGGTTACCTTGTAATAATATGAAATGTACTAAAGTGATAACTAATCAAATAAAAAGCGAGTCGATATTATTAAATATATTACATTAAAAAATTCAATATTAAAATAAAATATTGCATTTAAAAATTTAAATTAATTTATTTGAAACTGCAAATTAAGACTTTTTAATTGACTGCCTGTTTGAATGATCAGCTCTAGTGACTATTTTTTCGGAAAAGTTACCTTTGCGATGTTTTAAGATTTACGAATTATTTTGTCTTGCATCAGGATTCAATATTATATGAACACTTGGAAATAGCTGATCAAAAATTAGTACCAGTTTAATAGCACAACTATAGAAGATACAAATAACATGAGAAAGCCCAAAAGAATAAAGTAGCGAGTAATACTTGGCGAAAAAACCACATATCCTCTATTATGACGGAAATGAAATTGCGGAACGATGGTTATTGAGTAGCCAATTGAGAATAATTATGAAAAGCTCGTTAACGATATTCGTTCATAAATCAATTCGAAAGGCAAATCGTGCTCGTGGTTGTCTCGAACGAGAATGCTCGAAACTTGTAATCACAATTGCGAGTAGCTCAATAATTCGCGTGGAGGGCTGCGAAATGATTAACACCACTTATGCATAGCAGATAGCGGCCTTAATTATGCTTGCCTGAGATTAAAGCGTCGCAAAAGCCGTTAACCGTTCGACTTGTTCAGTTAAAAAGCAGCAGCACTTGGTCTTGGTAATCTTTGCTGCGCGGCGTGTGCGTCACAATGCAAATTTGGGATTGAGTTTGGAAAGTCGGGCGAACGTTTTGGGCCGGAAATATAGAAACAGCAACATAGACAACAATGTGCAAGCAGAAACGACAGTCTATTTAGTAGGATAATGATGCTCCCGCTCGGAATCAGTCTTCTCCGTCTCTCTCGGCCCGGCTATCTTTTCAACCTCGCCCACTATTGTTCTACCATAAAATTGTCAGTTCGCGAATCTATAGTTATACGCACAAAGAATACAATGAAAGATGTATGGAAATAGCCAGATAGGCAGCTGGCTCCCGTTTTTGTGTGTATAAGTAGCGGTTTCATGTCGGAGTACTGCACTCGAATACACTTGTCAAGCTCATTCGAACGCGACTGCGACGCAATGTTGTGAATTATCAGTCCCGCCGCGATGCAGTCTACGCGGCTAATTATCGGGATAGAGAAAGAGAGGATGCGAGCGTCAGAACAAGACGACGACGCCAATTCAACGGCGGGCCGGCTTCTTCGCGTGCATTTTCCGTTTAGCCCGCGGCCTTTTCCCGCGATCCTCATTTACTTTCCGGGTCATGATTTCCTTCGCAGCGACGCCGTGACTCGCTCGTTACCAGGTCTCATAACACGTCACTAACTGCCCCGACTTTCCTGCCGCTCGCCCTTTTACGTTGGACACTTTGTTGCTCGACAATTTTCATTCCCGTCCGCTCAAATTTGCTCCCAAACACACAAATAAAGCAGCCCCAAATAATCCGACGTCGACTTGACGTCGCATCCTTTGCAGCGGTGTAAAAATGATTATTTTTACATCCGTGATTTTTTTTAACCGCGCCAATAATTGCGTTACAATGCAACTTTAATTTGATTTTTCTTACACGATGGACATGCTTTTAGGTGAATTCGGTCGCTGTCATTGACTTTCGTTACATTGTTAGAAATAATCTTTTGATTTGATTATCAATTCAGCCCAAGAAGCGAACTGTTTGAGCGTAAAAATAGGGATTAAACAATTAAAGTGGCGATCGTTTATTTTTGTAGGGACAACAGAAGTGACAATTACGGAATGTTATTCGGTCTTGAAGAACGTCGGCGGGCTGTCTGTGTATATTCATACGTGTCTATATATATATAGCGATGGCTGAAAATCTGTGGCACATAATAAACGAGAATCATTGAAACGAACCCGCCTGAACGAATAAGGGGTGCAGGCGATAAATACTGAAATTATTATTCGAATGCCGTCTAGACGGCTGCCACGCAGCTGCCTTTATTTCTCACGTGTAATGACGCGATCGCAACAAACGCGATGGCCGTTTTATTTCAAAATCGAGTTTTTCTAGGTTGAAAATAAATGGTATGCGGCTGAATAGACAAATTTGCGGAACGAGTAAATTATGATCTCCGCTCGTGCCGTTATTCCAACTTTGATAAAGATAATTAAATCTCTGATTAATATTCGAATCACTTCTCCAAGAAACATGGCCAGTGAAAATTTCGTTCGATGTTTCTAAAAATAGCCGCATTATTGCAACCGCGTAGAAATTCAACTCAGCTTCAATCCTTTAATTGAAAACCTGTCCGGAATTATCCGATTAGTTTCGTTTTTGTTTCGCGTCACTCTTGTTTTGCAATACAGAATTGAACATTCGCGACGAAGAAATTGTTTTCGCCAGAAGAAAGAAGTCGAGGGGAACGCGGGCGCGCGCGCGCGCCAATCTTTGATTCAACTTTAATTTAACTTTATCAAGCGTTTGTCAATAGTAATATCGTAAATTGCCTGTCAACGACAACTTTCCGTCGCGCACGCAATTCGTTTGAACTTCATGACTTTTCGATGGGATTCATGCCGTTCACGTTCAATGGTTCATCAGGTGTCTATCAAATGTAAGAGAAGATTAATGCCCCGAGTGGTTAAGACACGGTATTTACTGCATATTTAAAACCAAGGAAAAGCGAACTTTTAAATTGGATTCGTCAAAGGAGAGAAATGTTTGTCTGCCAATTTACCCGATCTCTTGTACATACAGATAATGTACGTCAGATGAATTTCCAGTTAAAGATCACTTTTCGATAATAGTGATAGTTAACAATTTCGATATCTACTATTATGTCTTTGTCAAAATCAAAGGACTTCAACTCATTTGAATACATGGACGCGCTCATTAATTCAAATATTAGAATGTAACACGCGTTCATATGGCTGTTGTTATGAACCAAGAGGAAACTTTTTGCAAAACGAAAAAGAATTTCCTTTGCTATTATACGCGTCATCAAAGACTTGTGACTTTTATGGAAGGGGTGCTCAGATATTTATATCGCTGACTCCATTTCGCCGATCTCCTTTCACACAAGACATACGTTACGTTTCAGTCATAGGTCAAAAATTAATGGTTATGGATACGCGGGAATAATGAGAGTGCTGCCAGGCAGCATCAGTCGCAGATACATGTGACGGCACAAACGCTGCTAGACAGACACGTCGTCGGTTCAGTTTCGTCGTTGGTGTCTGTGCAAATGTAGCGCGCAACTCACACGACACGTTTTGCCGAGCGCCTTTTCGCAACGCAGCGACAAAGGGCGTTTTTAGAATATTGATATCGAAGCTACTGACACGTTCCAACGTCTGAGGCCGACAGAAATGCGAACAGCAAAATATCCACCTTTTTCCACTAATCTCCCTTTACAGTGGCCTTTTCGAGCATTTTTATTCCTTCCGCGTACTTAAAATCACGACACACAAAAGTCACCCGCGACTCGGATAAAAAATCATTTGTCAATATTTGCTTTATACGGATACTGCACTTTAGAAATAGAGTAGTTAATTGCACGCTACAACAGATGACTGAGCTGCACGCTCCAACTGAATAGAAACAAGGGAATGAAGAAGTTGACATAAACAAATCTGATAGTTGGCAGATAAAATTATGTTTACTAGTTAGGTAGTTATTTCAAAATGTTTGTTTTGTTAATTTAACAGATAGGCGTTATACTTTGTCATGCTGTTGTCTGGACCACACGGAAGCTGCCGGCTTTTAAAGCCTATTTGACACATATAAAAAATGCAATGACAAAATTAAAGTAGATGGTATTGCTGTTTTGTATATGTACCGTTTAATTATGTTTTTAGTGCAAAATGTAATACTAACTCAATAAATAAAGCGTTTAAACTAGTTTTTGATTAATTACTTTCAGAAAATGAAAATTAATAAAATAATGATGTAATATTTGCTTTTACATTTTCTTGCAGGCATTTCAAATAAAATGTACTATAGAATCAGCAATTATACGATATAAAAAGCTTTTTTTCATTAATATTTATATCTTCATATTAGTGCATGATTCGTTCATCAAGACAAAAGAATAATTTATTTTCGTATTCATCACAGATATGTTTGATTGATGAAACAAAAGATTAATTTATCGTATGATGATTTACATATGCTTGTTTTTTGATCATTGAATGAGTATTTCAAACGCTTTATGAAAAGACAATAATTCTACGGAACAATACTTTATTTATGTGTGAATCAATGTCGTGTATTCCAATTACTTAAAAGTAATCGATATTTTCAATAATCCTTAATGGGAATTCTTTTCTGTAGTCAAATTCGTCCCTCATAAAATAGTAACCTCCTGCAGAGCAATTCTTTTTTTGCTCATCAGTCGAAACATGCATATGTGTAATATATCCTGACAGGCAAACAAAAGAATAATAAGAAATCATGCCTCACTTCTGTGGAAGACTGCGCAAAACTGTGATCTTGATTTTTTACAAAATATTTTGCTGTGCGAGACAATGATGTTGATAGAACGATTTCATAGCTGTTATCTCGGCCGAAAAAATATTATCGCAGAGTGCGTTTTTCTCAGCGTAATGAAGCATGCGTCAAAGAAGAAGACATTGAAGAGAGATACGGCAGCTGATGGGGAGATAGAAATTAAAGGCAATGACAAATTCACGTTGCGGGGATAATTGAAATAAATAAAGGAATAATAGAGGAACGTCGAGAAAGTGAGCAGGAAGTGGGTGGAACAGTGTACAACCCCTTGACATCTGTAATTAAATGAAAACAAAAAGAAAGTAATCGCATGCCTTCTCTGCCTCTTTCTCTGTTTTGAGTGAACCAAGGCAGCGAAATGAGAGAATCAGATAGGGTGAGACAATGGTCCTCTTGCCCTTCCTGAATGAAATGTCATCAGTCAACTGCCAAAGAACTAGATTATTCGTTTGCATCTCATACATCACATTATTACTTTAACCTTTTTTACTATAACAATTAATTTAACGTACATGTTTATTTTTACGATGACGGTAACGTGTGTATCATACAACAAAGAATAAAATAATTCCCTAAACGTACATGACAATATCAATATTGAAATAATCAATATTGAGAACAAAAATATGAATATAAGCTTTTCATTATTTCCGAAACCAAAATTCTATACGAACTATAATTAAAATTAAAGTAACTTTTGTATTAGTGTAACTATTGTTCATTTTATTAATTAAACTTTCAAATATTTTGTTTTATAATAATAATAATAGTAATCAAAGTTATCTATGAATAAATTTGATAAAATTAATGATGTTATAATAAACATTTTAAGAATGTTTAATGTGTAATCAAAAGAATATGAAATACTGTTCATAACAGCAAGTAATATTATATTATTTGAATCTGGTTTATCATTTTTTTATATTTTGAAATAATTTGAACATCATAATTTAGCTAATAATAAAGAGTTTGTAATTTTGTGGAACAAATGGTAGAAATGGCGTAATTCATTAAGTAAAATATTTACAAAGTGGATGCTATTGTTTTTGAATCGTTCCGCCTCTCTAAATAACACACATTCGTTTGTATTGGAAAGGCTATTATGGGTGTTTCCCTAGTGCCATTGGAAAACATTGGCAAAGACATCACAAAACGATCTGGTGTAGATCGAGCGACACGAGCAATATGCCATCAAATGCCCGTGATCATCAATATCTTTCGCTCTTGGTGGAAAAAGCAACCGCCAATTCAACCCAGTCTCTCGTTGCCGGTGACGCTGAAATGTTTTACATTGCAAAATCAATGTGGAAATCCATCGGGTTACCCTTCGCACGAAATACCATTTACAATCACTTTTTTCCCTGTCACTTCTTGTTATTTCATTCTCTTCATACTCTTTTTCCTCTTTCATTTTGCCATTTCGCGTTGCTTCTAGTAGATCACGCAATTATTGAAAACACATTTGATACTCGTTGCATTCAATGAACCATCAGCTGCAAAAAAAGCAACGAATTCTTCGCACCAGCTTAATTGAAACGTGTCAGTGAATAGAGTGTATTTCTGATGATGGCATATCGTTGTTTTTTCGATGCAAACAAAAAGATAAAAACAGCAGAGCAAATTAACAGTATACACATTTAATATCTAAAGTGAATTTGTTGAATTGAAAACTAAGAAGCAATATAATTAACAAGCAAACATTCGGGAAAACAAAGTTAGAAATAAATTTGATTGAAAATTAATATCGAGATTAAAGAAGTCATAATTGAATTGACAGCTGTAATTACCAGCAGTCCAGATGATTGAAGATTGAGCGAAGGAAGTTGTTAGAAACTGAAATCAATTTGAGAAAACCAGCTCGACAGATATTTAGCGCTATTTCGTTAGAGCGCAGATAGCTCTCTTGAAATTGTAAGAGGCAATCAGCCCTTTTTAAATACCAGCCGAGTCTCCGTAACTCGAGTAGGCCGATAAAAAGTCACTCTACGGATTGGGTAATAAAGCTCCAATCAACGGCTTAATTATTCGATTACGTCGGAGAGATCATCGCGTCAGGGAAAAAGTAACTGTGGCGCGTTCGAACGGCAGAAGCGCGGCTCGAAACTCCAGTGAGTTTTGAGTATCGAACGTAATTAGAAATAAATAGAAGGCGGACTCTTTGTTTCGATATCCCCGTGGAAAGATCTTATTGTTTCAATTAAATGGCGAGGGTGAGGTGGAGCTGAGAAGAGAATGCCGCAGCGAAAGCCACCCTGGAAGTCTTCGTTCTGTGATAGGATTGAGAGTCACTTCAAGCGTAAACTCGAAATAACAACGGAAACGGACCGTCGAGTCACGCCTCGATTGAAATAAAGACGTCAGTTCCTGCTTATTAGTTCGACGTTTATTTTCCTTCAGATTCCTCCTTGAGATCTTGCTACCGCGCGAAAATGCAGAAACACCATCTTCAACCCTTTTTTGTTTCGACTTACTTTCGCCGATAATTTGACAGAGAGACACAAAAAGTGTTCCATTCAACGCCATTGAATCTGCCGAGAGCATGGGATATATACGATAACAAGTCGCAGCTCTCGTTTTATTGCTTCCATAACTTTCGAACAAATTAACTTCTAGACTCAAATATTTAAGTCGAGATAGAAACTATGAGCAAATTGAATATTCCACTTATCCGACTAAACTTATTTCAAGGCAACTGAAAAAGATATCGAACGCCATGTAATTAGAAATGAAGTGTTCTAGTTTGTACTCCGGGATCTCGCCGGTATATCAATTCCATTGGAATATTACATTTCTCATCCGGCGAAATGTTCTGGAACAAACGAGAAGCCCTTATTGCACAGATGTATACGATTTTACGCAAAACAATATTTAGGTAGAATACGTTTTAATTTCTACTCGCGACTACGGCCGACTGAGAGAAGTAAACAAATGAAACGACGGAAGAGAATGACTTGACGAGAGGCAAGTCTTGCGCTCGATTTACTCTCGTCTGTTATCCTTGGGATTCTTGTTTTCCTATTTCTGCATTCGCCACTCCGTCTGCACTGTGCCGTTAGATTCTGTGATTAATTATACTAATGCATTTGAATTCGTTTTTACGATTCCAGTATTTTTGTACAGCTCAACAAAACGAGTCTTGCTGCATCGACCCAAGTAATAAGATTCTGTCGAGCCGAAATTGACCGGCAAGAGTGACAACGGCCAACTGCGACGTTTATTAAACGATGACGCAATGCGATGGTAATTTATAAACAGATCAAGAAGATACTACGTATGGATTGTTGGCGCGTGCTACAATTGACACGACGAACCAGAATATCTTGAGTAAACCGACCGGGTCAAATGAAAGATATTACCGATCGTTGCCAATTGTCGACAGCTTTTTAACGCCTCAGTGACTCACCTACGCACTTCCAACTCAATTCATTATTTAAGAATGAGTGTCGCGCACTGCACACGCATATAATTCATGATGCTATTTATACACTTTTTCTTTAATAATGATGCATTTATCATTCGTTCAACTAATCAAAATCGTTTGTAAAGCTTCCGAATGAATACATTTCGTGTAGAAAACAAAAAGACTGTACCAGAAGAACAACCACCTTAGAAAAATCATCCTCATTACGGCGATTAAATATCGTTCAATACATCGTAAATACAATCAAATAACATTTTTATGAAAGGTTGTATGTAATACGAACTATAATTTAAACGCTAATTAATGGATAATTTTTTATTAGCGGAAATGAGTCATGTGGAATTGTCCTATTGACTGTTTCATTTATTCTGTTGACAAAGTGATCAAATGCAACACCATGTAAATTCTACAGTTATAATTATCACGTTTCTCATGGCAATTTTTGTGAGTATTAAATAATTTTTCCAGAATAAAACGGTGGAGAGCAAGTGAGATTAAGTTAACAAGTCAAACAGTAAAAAATGTACACAACATTTAACGAATATTTAAAATAATTAATTAAATTAATTAGTTAAATAATTAAATGAATATAGAAGTGTTTCAAATATTTTTGTAAAACCTTTAGATAAGTAGACCTAGTTATAAAATAAAATTAGTGAAATATGTATTATTAGAGATTATTTAAATAGATTTGTTTGTCTGATTTTATGAAATGTTTACCTATTTTTAGCGATAATAATTTTTTTTATCGTTTTTATAGTTTTAATGCAATTATTAAGCTCACGAAACATGATGATAGTAATAATTTTATATATTTGAAAATTTATGAATAATTATTTTGAAACTTTTTCATTTTATCATGGTATTTAAGATAATTATTAACATGAAATATTCAACATTCTTATACATATTTTTTAGATCTTAGCTACCAATTGAAATTATTTAACAAGATTAAATTGATTGAATATATAACTAAAAAATTTTATTCAGTGAATTAATAAGTGTTAGGAAATTATTCCGGAGAACTTAAGACGTAAATATTCTTAAAACCACATGGAAAATCCTAATATAGACTAAGCAAAAAAACTTTTTTTTTCTTTTTATTTCTGAAACATCGCTTAGATGTAGTTTGTTTTGGTACAATTAATTTTTGAAAACAAATATTACAATATCAATAATTTCATAAGTTGAAAACTTCAGATAATTAAAAAATATTATTAAACAATGTACATTTTCATTATGTAGTAAATGAGATATTAAAATTAAAACATATACATTTTGAGTAATCAAGCGTTAAATTTGATCAATATACAAAGAGTAGGAAGGCAAAGGTTTCCGAAAGCGTGATTTTCTGACGAGTCGGTAGTGAATCTTGCGAGCATTGTTGTGAATTTCTTGAGTCTTGCCATCGTTGCATTACAAGTATAGCTCTTATAAAATATTGATTACGGTTTCATCGTAAATATGCGGGCACCGCTGCGCCCGCTTTTGGCTTTGTAGAAAGTTTGAAAACTCGACGAGTGGATTAATATCATAGTTCTCGTTACTTGTTGTTGATTTTGTCTGTCTCCACCTCACACCCAAGGACCCCGCACTTATACCTCCGCCCATCTCATTTTCCCCGCGCGCGAAAACCCGTTCCCCTTTTAAGCGTCTCACGGACGTTCTCTTCCCCCTCCCGTTGCAACCCTTCGGCCTGACAAGTTTCCGCGAGCGGTTGCCTCGCGAAAATGTCTCTAATGAACCGACTTGTGTGCTTGTATCCACGGTTATAATGTAACTCCTTTGTGCAAGCGTGGATTGGCATGGTAGACAAATAGCGCAGTGCAAATATACGCGCAAGAATCAGAAACGTCTTTTTCGACTCCTAACTTCTACTTAATTGCGCATGATTATTTTTGCGTTCTAACACTTATTCAACAAATTTCTTTCAGTAAGAGCGACATTGTTGCTTTGTAGCGGTTTCCGTTTATTATTGCGCATAGTTTTACAATTATGTTTTTAGTAAACTGGAATGTTCTACATTTCTGAATCGTACATGAGCTATTTTCGAGTTTGGATAAGCAAAAATGTTGATAGGTTTGGCATAAAGACAGACTCGGCAGTCTCTCGTAATGCATACATATTAATTCTCGAATCGTATCTTGATAAGTATAACCAAGTACGATATGCAATTGGAATATGAAAGAGAAGATGTTTGACATTTGCAAACTCTTGCTCTTAATTATTCCTCTTTGATTCTTAGCAGAAGTTTATTAAAATTTCACTGTCGTGTAGAATTTAATATTATTTGTAATATTTTTACTCTTTATTAAAGTCACTTTAAAATTACTAAAGCTGTGAAACAATGATTTGCTAATATTACATTGTGTTCGTTCAGTTTTATCGAATGCATAATTTTATTCGACACAGTTTCCTAACGCTTGTATACTGTTTTTTCCATTCAACAACTCGTTAATTTCAATTACATCATTCCTTTCGATAGTACTCTTCAATTTGGCGATAATTTCATAATACGAGTAAAATGGCGCCTTTCTTGAACATTAATGCCAATAGCGCGCTAGTGAACGATAAAAATTTATATTGGGATATTCGGCTCGACCCAAGATAGTGAATTCAAACGGGCGTGTAATTGGCAGTATCATAAAAAAGAGTCAAGATCTTTGGAACAGGGAGGGTAGTAAATAGAACTTGAAGCAAGACGAAAAGTAACGACAGAAGACGTGGGTGGAGACTTGTCCGTATAATTTTTTATCCTTGCAAACCACTCCGTCTATTCGAAGGACGATATTGTTAATATGCAAAGGAGCATCGGGAAAATGGAGTGGTGAAAAATAAGAATATAGCCATACTTCGGATCGTATAAGGGGAACTCAACTACAGAAAGTATTTTTATGATACTTGTATTCTTTCCAGATTATATTATCGTTCAAACATTGTCAAATATAATTTTCACGACACGCTTCAATCTTGCACAAGTGTATCCACAACGAATTTAATCAGTCAAAATATTTGTTGTGTTTAGATATTCATAATATTGTTAAATTATCCTTAGACATGATTTGAGAATCAGTTAGGAAGATGAAGGCAAAATGAAAACTAATGCACCTCCACGTGAGAAGTACGAAGCTCCTTGAAATTGGAGTCAAATCGGGGAAAGGACAGAAGGGCAGCATGCTAATTTATAGCACCCCGGCGTTCCATTACGAATATTTATCCGCGGCGAGTTTAATTTAAACTTTCAGACACTACACGACGCGACCCTCGCCTCGTTTTCCGAGGCCTCCAGCATCTTCAAGACGCATTGTCTCGAAACTTATCAAAACAATCTATTGAACTGTATGTTGAGCGTCGTCTGACGATTACAGCAGCTGGTCAAGTGCAACGTACGCCGCTCAGAAATATTAAAATTAAGAAGCCTACAATTGGTCGCTTCTGAGACAATTCCATTCATGAACTCAATAAAAACTCCGTTGCGTCATTTTGTATTCAAAAGTTCATGCATAATCTCTATAAATAGAGGCTAATATATATCAGAATAAGTGACTGTTTATTTATAGTGTATAAATCAAAATTCCATTTATTTCAATTATTTCATATTATCTCAATTTCAATATAATAGAACTTTAATTCTTGTCTCTGTTTATCACATAAGAATTTTTAATACAATTTTTAATAATAATACGTACAATAAAAGATGACAATTACTATTTATATTATTTATAGATATTCATTTTTTTGTATTTAAGAATATCAGTCAACTCTGTCGAAATTATACGCATCTGCAAATTAAAGTTCGTACAAAATGGCATATATTTTCTGAACAGTGTGATCACTATAGCGAGAACAATTTTGCATATTAATAGCATCAACCAGGAAATTAATTAAACGTTTGATTGATGATAAATTAAATTGGTCTTCCAAAGGCAATTGTTTATCGGTCTCAGGGATTAAGTTAACTTTGACTTAACTGCTAGTCCGATAATAGGAAATTCCTTCGCTTACCGCATGTACGCGTGAGCTTCCTTCTGGCATCCTTCGCGGGTGTTAGAGGGAGTCGGGAAATAAACCGCTATTAATCCACATTGGAATTGAGTATTATTAGGGATATAGTCCTGGATTTAGTGCGGATCGGGTTAGAATCTCGACCGATCGTATCCCGAGGAATCTAGCAACGCTAGTATCGCACTTTGACAGGATATGAAGCCACTAAATTCGTTTTCTATATAAAACCGAGCTCAGCTATCTCGGCGAATTATCGCACAGCACGATTCTCTTTTATTCGGGCTATTCGATTTTCACAGTCACTCATTCGACATGGCGATTTGGTGTCAATTTGATTGCACGAACGGGACAAACAAATAAAGAATAGTTTCACAAGTTTCATTTGAATTCACAAGCGTGTTATTTATAATTATACATTGTATGAATTCAAAGCGAGTGAATTCAAATATCTTGACGGATTTGTTTAGAGCAGAAAAATTGTTTCATATTAATTTGCATTATGGAACGGCAACAGTTACGTAGTTGCACAAGTATCATTGGTAGATTTGTCGCTTTACTTGCTCGTGCTGTGTCTCGGTTTCAGAATATTTCTTAATTAAATGCAGCCTCGAGTTAAAAATGAAATTAAACAGAAGGCGTGCCTTTTTTCTTTTGCGCTACCAACAATGGCTGACTGGTTGCACGTTTTGAGTAAAGCGCTTCTACCAACCTGTGTGGCGGTATGCATATTTCACGTTGTAATAATTAAACTGGTGGCTTGAGCGATTATGAGTTTCATTTTGTATTCTCACGGTAACAACATACTTCCAAAACTGCCGATCTAGCTTATTAAAAAGTGCATGATCTAAAGATTTGTCCGATTTTCGATTGTTATCAAATTTTAAATTAATAAATAGTTATGAATAATGAAACTTGATGTATGCCAAAGCAGAATTTATACAGTTTATGTGTTTTATCATGCAAAATCAAAATTTACTCATTAGTGGTTAATTTTAAAAACTAAAAATCAACTCTGAACGTATATGCGTTTCTTTGCCAGGCTATATATTTTACATGACATTAAGTTAATAAATCAAATTTTTTAAAATTTTCAACACAATAGTCTTTTTTCATTAATTTATTTTTAAAAGTACCAAAACTTTGTTCATAATTATTTATTTATTTGTATTTTCATTTCATATTAATATGTACTATTTTGAATAGCTTTTGAATCAAATTAAATTCAAAAATATTTGCAATTCTATGATTTTTTAAAATCGAATTAGATATGTACCTTACATCCGATTTTCATTACCTTGTAATGGAATAATTTATTTTTGGTATTATAACGTTGAAATTGTATTGCTCGTTCTTTATCAAACTTGTTCAAACATTTTTACGCTTCGTTTCATATAAAAATTGCATTTTACTTGACTGACTTTACTGATATTCTAAATTTTCATTAACATTAATCTTACTTGTTTTCATTTCATTATTTTGGATAGTCTTTAAAAAGAAACCAACTGAATGTACGTTTATAAGTTTTTTTCTATTAATTACAAGAAACTGTAAGTAGCTTTTACGAAACACATTTGTCAGAAAGCTTATAATCAATAGCATTGTCAATGACATCGCATCACTCTAGGCATTATATACATGACGCTTTCATCAATCCCTACCTCGATATTCCAGCTGAGCCAATCACGAATTATTTAATTAGGACGATCTATCATCAAATGTCAGTTGCCAGCCTACATAATGCATGATCGATTGACGTCTGACTTAAGCCTATATGCCAAACTCTACTTTCCCTATCAATTTCCTCAAAATTTTATTAAGAAACGTATTACTTTTTTTTTAATTTACGAACACAATATATATTCAATTTTTCAATGAAATGACATACGATTAACTAAAATGTTACTCAATATCAACTTATTTATTGAGATTGTTAAATTCACTCAAAATATTGTTATCATGAAATCAAAGAGCACATAAAAACTTGAAAAGCGCCGAATTAGAGCGTGTCAAAGTATTTCAAGTTTTGAAGATAAGGATGAATGCGATAAGATGCGTCAAGCTAATTCGAAGTCCCCTGAAAGTTGAAGTCTGGTTAGAGTTAACGGTTTTAAGGGATGAAAGACTATAGATCGATGACTCGCGGTTGGTTGGTGTTGGTCCCGCGTCGGGGTAGTTTGTAAGAGATACAGGATGGGAAGCAAAGGAGGCGAAGCAAGAAATTGATATAGCACACGAAAATGAATTGCCCCCTTTCTCCTCGTATTGCCTTTACCGAAGAATATTCCACGGCAATCTGCCTTCGTCTCGTTTTTTATGCTTTTTATGCTCATTTTCAATTTTGCCTCATTCCACTTACCTCCAAGAGCGACGCGAAGCCCTCGGGTTTCCCATAAAACCTGTATTACCATACCATTTTGCTTTTTTCTTTTCCAATTGCCTTTTCTCTCTCAATCTTGCACTGTGACACACTCCTTCGTACTTTCTTCGTATCTTTCTTCTCTCTTCTCCCCACCTTCGATGACAACTTGAATACAAACGCTCACATTATAGATGTGCAGTAATATTAAGGGTTATTCTTTAAATTCAATTTTCATTTGATCAATTCTATTATTACATTATTCTGAACGTTCTTGTCTCATAGTGGCAATTACTTTTGGGTTTCAAGTGCACGGTATTTTTCGCTCTACTGATATATTAGAGTCCGCAGCACGGAAAAAGGAATAGCTTGAAAGAAAGCTTGAAAAAGCAAAAGTGCAAGGTAAGTATATAAAGCTATTTCAATGTGTGGCTCAATCGAAGATGCTAATTTACAGCTTATTTGTCACGAAAGAAATATGGTCAAGAGTTCAGAAGGGTTGGTCGATGCTGATAAATACTGCCCAAGTCACTTCTGCCCACCCCGGTCGTAGTTTTCTCTAATCGCTCTTTCTAGCATAAATCTAGAGTCTTTTATTTTCTTTTAACAAGTAAATTGGTTTGACAAATAAAATAATTGAAAGGATTTATTGATAACATTTATTCTGAATATTTATTAAACATGTGTATTAAAAAAATTGTATAATTAATCAATTGGTTAACAGAATGATATTTATATTCTTGGTTATTGAAACATCTCTAATTGTATCACGATGGTTTTACCTTTTTTCTCTTTATGGATCAATAATTATCTTATGGGAAAGAAGTAACTCATAATAAAGTTTGTCGACTGTTCGTCAGTCGTTTCACTCATAATGAAAGTGAAGTGTAGCAATAATCGAAAAGCGTGAGACAAAAATATCGACCTTTGGCGGCGTATTTGTTGCGCGTTCGTAGCTGTCGCATTAACGCTTTTTTCATTGATATTTTAATGGACTGTGTAAGAGGATCTTAAAAATTACAGCCATAGGCTAAAAGACAAAAGAATTAATGGAAGCCGCAGAAACACTTCCTGCGTCTTTGCCACTTGCTTTTTTCATTTCATTTTTACGGTTGTCAATACCAGAACTGAGAAGATTGTGAAAAACGTCAAATGCCATTGGTTATAATTTATTCAAATTAGCCAGGGATTATTCATTAAAAAGTTATGACGCGCGGTAGACGGGGAAGACCGTCTAGGTCTTTTATTCTAGTCACCACCAGCTTCGAAGTCGACGAAACACTTTGGAAATCGGTCAAATCTCATTTTCTGCACGAACAGCAACTTGACGAAGTGATTAACTTCATTCAAAAACTTTTAGATATTTCTTTGAAGGCTTACGAAATACGTCGTTTATCAACGAATTAATAAATTTACGATTGCAAATATCTCAGGTGACTTTCAAACTGACTTCAAGTTCAAATAATAAGATAATTTTTGTTATTGAAAATAAATTAATTATTTCCATCCGAGCATCAATAATTCAATGAAACACACGAGCGAGCTCTGGTGGATTCTTCGAAACAAAAAGTCAAAAACTTAAATTCTTTGACCAAACACTTCTAATGGGAGAGCCCAAACGGAGGAATTGGATCGTGGATGGGCGTTTCAATTTAACGCACAGAAATCTCGCGTTTGCACATTAATACAAAAAGTGCTGGTTTTCCATTGTACACTGAGTGTCTCGATTTCAAGTATACGTTGTCAGTAAAGGGCAGACGTTGACGCACTAGTGTGCACATAACAAGAACAAACGTTTCTGGCATAGTTGGTACCTACAGGGCTGGAAAAATATGGGAAATCCCATCCTTAGCGGGGATGGCTGCTGCCTCGCCACAGCTACCTCTTTCTCTCTCTTTTTCGCGATAGGGACGAAATACTACATTTACACGTATACTGAAGCACAAGCCAGCGCAAGGGTTGAATTTTAATTATTTTCTCTTTGGAAAGTATAATATTTCAATGCTCGGCCAGGCTCGCCTCTTGCTGCCGCCATCTCTGTCAAGTAATGTTATTATAATTATACATGCGACTAGCAAATGTATATACGCGGACTCGCATACTTGCCCGGTCATTTCTTATGCCCGTTCGCACATTGCGTTCGTTTTGTTTTTCTCTCTTTGCTCGCACCCCCCAACAAACCACCCCTTCCCAGCTCGCGCCTGCATTCTTCTTTTGCAATTCTTTCTGCGCTTTCTTCTGCCTTGTTGCAATTTGTTATGCGCGTTCTGTGAAATATAACCCGTTGTTTAGACGACTCACTTTCGAAGTTGCGGCAAAGCAAGAATCAAGACTGATGAAAATGCGCCACAACTACGTTTTGCAAATATCGTCTCAACCTAACAGTATTTCGTTTACGCAGTATCGGAGCTTCTGCCAGATACTCTTACAACTTTCACGACGCCAGATTTCGGAATACTCGCGCGGGAATCTTTGAATGTAATTTGTTGTAATTTCTAGGTCAAGTGTTTTTTTTCCATTTTTTACATTTTGTGCATCAATTCCTAAAGACTGTTATTTTATTATAAGAAGAATAATGGTAAAAGTTTGCAAAACAATTTTGTAACGCCAATGTTTCTTATTCATTTTTAAATATTGAATGCAGACATGAAAACCAACGTCGCTCAATACTAAGATGAAACTGAACGTCAAACGGATAACGAAATTCAGACGCAAAATGGAGAATTTGAAAAGAATACGCGAATGGCCACCGGCGGAACCTTCGTCGATATATACCACTGATGATAGGGGATACACGCTGAGTCGACATCGCACGGCCAGCTGTATTAGATTTGCCTCCTAGGACACTTTAATCAGAATGTACCTATGCAAATTTTTGAATACACATTCTCGTCTCGTATGATATTTGTACAGGTCAGACGAAGATATTTTGCCGCCGAACGAAGAGAGCCTCGCGTCTCTACTTGGAGCCTGCGAATTAAAGAATTTGCAATTCTGAATTCCCGACATTAGAGCGTATTTTAAGTCCAGAAGCCGGAAAATAATTTTTTCATAGTATCACGAAACTTTGATTCAGTGTACTCGAGTGCATTAGATGAATTTGGTTAAAATTAAACTTTCATTTAATGATTAAACTCGTTCATTTTACAAATTTTCCTCTTAAAATGAATCAATGCTTTATGAAAAAAGTGAATAATTCAGAGACATAAACAGAGAACAAATCACAAGCGCTGGAAACAAATACAAAACGAAAGTATAATTCGCGATCTCAGTTCATCGAGCGTAAGTATTAAAGACATTTGAAAACTAAACGACGTGGTATTGTCACACAACGAGCAGTCAGAGCGCTTTTCTTTATTTCCCCAGTGACGGGATCAAGTTATACATTTTTTCCTTCTCCTCGCGGTGATGTATTTTTTATTATTTTTGCGTGCTAGAAAAGGCAGACTCGATATTCTTATTAGCAAAAGCTAATTGGAAATACAAATGGTTATTCACAGCGAGGGCACGGACATTCGAAGTCGGTTTTATTTTGTGTATCAAGCTGGTATTTGCTCGGGATAATTAGGACTTTTTTCCCGGCCAATCCAAATGAATAATTGATTTGACTTCGCCGTCTCCCCCGCATCGCTTTCCTCTCGAGTCGTCGAATCCTTGGCCTTTTGACGTCCGCGCGCGAATCTCTTCGAATGACAATCAGCGAAAAAAATAAAGATCCCGGCATTGAAATATTCAATGAGTCTCGTCGTTATTATGCTTCAAAAGATGCTGTAACCTAAGAGTCGAAGGAAGCCCGTTCAATGATGCAGAGATGCATTAAAAATACAGGCATAAAGAGCGCACCGTGTCGCATTTTTTTCCACCTACTGCCCCTTTTTAACGATGGCTGTTTTCTCATCAATTGCGTTACTGCGTGAATAAATCATTCGTTTTTCTTTGCGTTTTATTCAGCGTGTATCTTATTTTCGATCCGTCGGGAATTATTTTTCAAGTCTCGATAGATGTCTCTGTGTGACAGGGATTAATTAAGGGCTTCGCGGCAACCGTGTAAATAAAAGTCATATTTCCTGATATTTTGCTGGGAATAAAAAAGCGTCTTGAAAAAGATCGACTAATATCCAAGGGAAGACTTCTTGAGAAATATGAGTTTAATAAAGCTCGAGGTGTATGATGCATGAGTGTTCGAAGAAGGGAACCAACCGATGCATCAGTTCGTTTCGATTTCTGAAACGCTGCGCGAAAATTGTAAACGCTTTTTTATTAATGACTCTTATTCTCCTTCTTGTTTTCAGTAGCCACTATTCAAGGCCGCACGCAAATTCAAATTTGTCCGCTTTAAGAAGCTCGGCAAAGAAACGGCATAGCAATATACGCCACTCATCAAAAAGTTATGCGACGATTTTGAAAAGACGTTTTATAATATTCATAAAGTGGTTGCAAAATTGATAACAAAATCGTATACATGAGGAATACGCTGGTGGCTAAATCTGCGTCTCGAATGCCCGTAACTTATTTAGATAAGGGGTTGTAAAACGGTGCCATAGCTATCTGCCAATATGGTTTTACCCTCGCAAGAGTTTCGGACAAGCAGGAGTGAGGGTCGATTTCATAGGAATTAATGCCATTTGAATATCACAGTATTGCGATGACTCTTGAGATGGAAACGCATACAAGGACATTTACACCGACAGATCCATATCTGCTTCAGTTTCCCTTGATCCCATTGAAGTTTGATATGATCAGAAAAAACGTATTCTCCGAGAATTCCTGCGAATCAAATGTTTCGAGGACGTTACATAAATTGATGCGCTATACTCTATCACACGCACAATCGACGCTCAAAATATTCCCTTTTTTCACTTAACCACATTCTTAGTTCAGAATTATGAAAAGAGTAATTATTTCGCATGCATTTTTCATAACTTTTCAACTTTTTTTTCGCAAACTTTAAAGTTTCTTTAGCGTTGTTTATTGAAATTGACACTCGGTGTGCATGTTCTGCCGAGCGTCAATAACGCCAATGGAGCTTCTTAGCTTATGCATAAACCTCTTACGCTACATAACTCCTCCTCAGTGTGTGCATTGCGCCCTTCATCGAGTTCTCACCCCTTCTTCGACCAGTCTAGAGCTGTCTCTCTCGTTCGTGCCTAGACAAGATGTATTGCAAAATCTATACGATAGGGATGAGAGGCAAGACTGCAACTCAACGGGGGTACGTCGAAAGGAGGTGGTTTTGAGAGGGTGAGACCCGTCACATTTCACTACAGACTAATAACTTCTGAATATTCATTTCGTGTTTCTCCTTGCTTGCTTGCGCGCCGTAAGCAAGCCTTACGGCTGCGTTCACAATCGAAAATTCGCATGGATTCACACGGGATAATAACGCTTTAGAAAATTTGAGGGCTTCCGTACTAGAATTTGACAACATCTTCCTGTGACAATATTATAACTTATCTGTATTGTTACTAACATCATTATACTAAGTTCCATATGTGTTGTGCGATTTCCTCGTCATGCCATGATTTTAGATTTAACTCGCGTAGAAAAATATCTGTTATCCATAAATGGGCCAAAACTATATTCTTGACATGACATAAATATATTACATTTTCCTTTTCTAGAGAGTACACAAATTAGTCTTGTAAAATATTCATAACAGTTCTATCGTATTCATTTTTGTAAACAGAACCATCAAACTTCATTTGCAAAGGCGAAATCCTGTTGATCGAAACTCCAATAGCGATAGCAGCTTTAACGATGACAGTTGAGTTCGACGGAAACAGCAGTGCGTTAAGAGATGGTTGCCATGGTAACTATGAATTAAGTAATCAATGAATTATTATTGACATTGATGCCTTCGTTCTCTCATCTATTGCCCCACTGGTTCTCTCGACGCCTTCTAGCCGTGTTTCAAATCTCATAAAGTTCCTTCAGAGCTGTCTGCCCCTTCGCTATCTGATTAATAAGCTGATGCTACGTATCATCGAGCTTCTTACAAGAATGTCTCCTGAAATATTACGTGGAAATGTTGTATCAGCCCCGTTACATTATTATCGACGAAATGCTTGAATTATAAAAAAAACACGCAGTGCAAAATTATCATTCATTATTGAATCTTGATTGCTTCAGAGTTTGGGAAATTTAATTTGAGTGTCAGTCTTAACTTGGCAATTTGATTAGTCTGATGTTTACTGACGACACGCGCAACATCTTATTGAGTTTCGTCGAATGCTTCAATTAGATATCGTATTGTTCGATCCGATAAATCACTCAAACTCATGAAGGTAATCAAGATCCAATGCAAAGACACTGGCAATCCCCGATTCAGGATAGTCTTAATCTTAGACAATGTACGTGCACATTGTAAGTTTGGAGACAATAAAAGAGACACACCATGTGTCAAGTTCAATACTGCAAATTAACGACAGATTAACACGGACAAGTTTCCTCTGGCCTAATACCTCGGAGTGGTATTTGTTGATGCTGCTAATTTGGTTTTAGTTTCTTCTGTCTAACGATGAAATCGACTTACCAAGGATGTTCGTTATTTCTGGTGTCGAAACTTTTTAAACGCTTGTTACACCGGTCGCTAACTTGTTTGCACTCATACAACTCAAGTTCGGGAAAAACTGCCGCGAAAACAAATGGACAGCGCGCGATTCGTAAAGAGAATTTATCGCTACATTCATTTATTCCTCTACTTCGAAAAAAGAACATTCACTTTTAATCGCATTTCTGTCAGACAATCATGTCCCCTCGTGGGATACGTTTCCCGAGGATAGCTTCAAAAGGACGAATTCATGTTTCCTGAATTCGAAATTGCCATCGTCTTTTGCACACCGAACGCCGGCAATCGGGGGATTGTAAATTTGTAATATCTATTTAAAGTTCGTGATCTAGCTTCCCCCCCTGTTTGACTGTCAGAGCGTTCATTGTTTCAAGCGGACACCCCACTGGTTAGGAAACGCGCGATAATAAATATAGAGAAAATGAAAAATTATGAAAAACTTCCTTTTTAGCCTTGGTAATCCTCGCTGCCCCCAGAGATGATGCATTAAAAACCTGCGCCCCTCTCCCTTCCCTGGTCAACCTCATCCTCTTTTCGCCCCGATCCGGCCATTCCGCTTGTAGTCCTACAGAGTGGGCGTCCGGACATAGAAATTATTTATACGCAGGAGTCTCTCTGACGACATTACTGCCGTGTTAGTATTAAATTATAATGAACGACTAGCTACGAGACGCAGTGATTCTACCGCACAACCGCTCTCCTAAGTTTCGTCGCTCGCCTTTTCTTACGTTATCATTCCAAAGAAAAGAAACTGCCGTTATGAAGAAACAGAGGGTCGATTATCTAATTAACCTGTAAAAAGAATTTCACACTTTGAACTGCTGGAGAATATAATTGCTGAGGATTTGATTTTATTTATTTACAAATTTTCACTCAGCGATTAAATTTTGTATAACATTTTAAATTTTATTTTATTAATAGTTATAAGCGATATTTAATCATTTATATTATTGCTACAGTTAAATTTGAGATGATTTATGCAATTTAAAATTTTGAAAAAAAAATTTTTAATTTATGAAATCAATACAACCAAGTTTCTTGTTTATATTATTAAATCAAAAAGATAAAATAATTAAAATTGACAAGCAAACTTTATTGGTAATTTACTAAAATTAATGATACAAAAAAATTGATAATAAAAGAAGCATATTTAAATGTAACAATTTAAAAATATATATTCAAGAGACATAAATAATATTACAGCTTACCATTTAAATATGATGGTAATTTTAAAGAAATATTTAATAAAAATTTGTTTGTAAAATTAGCTCAAAAAGGAAGATAAAAATGCTGTATACGATATCACCTAAGATGTTTCGTTCAAAAGACTAAATAAACATGAGGTATATACACAAGATGATATTCGCGACTAGATAATCTAGCATGTCACAATAATTTGCATATTAATCCAAACAAATTTCCTTGTTCAACTTGCAACGGTGTTTGTTCATTAAATACTTTTTAAATAAATAGAGCTTATTTCTAAAAAAAAGTGTCTTTAACAATGGAAATATTGTTTGTTAAAAGTTATAAATATATGAA
Organism: Psix sp. ZL-2020; assembly: GCA_022817045.1. Taxonomy (NCBI): domain Eukaryota; kingdom Metazoa; phylum Arthropoda; class Insecta; order Hymenoptera; family Scelionidae; genus Psix; species Psix sp. ZL-2020. The sequence goes on from JABFQD010000169.1 coordinate 34,213, forward strand.
TAAATGAATATTTATAATAATTTTAAAAAATGCGAATTAAACAGTTTTATTTTAATTTTCTGATAACTTTTCACTTCCCAGTAAATTTCATATTTTAATCATTTTTAAAAAATCATTTTATGTAATAGCAAAACATTGGTGATGCATTTTGAAATTTAAAATATTTTATATTGATAAAAGTTACGCTTATGTGAAATGTATTGTCTATCCTTTATTGTGAATTAATAAATTATTGTGAATTTCTGAATACACCATGTAGTTACAATAAAGTAAATGTATAATTTATGTTGAAAAATCATTATTTTATTTCAACCGTTATGTTTTACTTTATGAATGAAAGTATCAACAAAAAATAATTGAATGGTAATTATTGAAGAATAATTGTTTT
>JABFQD010000170.1:0-34561 GCA_022817045.1 Psix sp. ZL-2020
AAGTAACCGCGGAACATTTGGAGATTGATTTTCCAATTACCTCTAACTTCGCTTTATGGCTTCTTAAATTCAAATAAAATTCGAACTTGGGACAGTAAAATTTTGCCACGAACCACTCTCGCCTGTTGTATTGGTTTTGAAAAGGCGATTTCCCGCGACGAATACGCGTTCAAGAAACGATCGAATAATACATAAATTTCGTTTGCCTGGACCCTCAAGATACGTAAATCATTTACCTATCAACATATCAAAAAGTCACACACTGCACGAAATATTCAACAAAATCCATTTCGTCCAATCGAATCTCTTTCGACCTTAAAAGAATTCATTTGAATAAAAACACTTTCTTTTGCCACAAAAAGAATTCTTTTCGCGTCAATGTGGCCACGTCTCTGATCAATATTAACGCAATACCTTTACCGATGCAACATTTACCCTGCCAAACAAATAAGATTCATTTTCAATTTATTCCGTAAACATAATTCGGTAAATCCGTTGCGAATAGAGAATATTACTTCGAACATGTTTTATCCATTAAATTGTATACAGCAAATCGCAAAATGTAAATAAACAAAAATGTATATAAACAGATATTAAAAACATAAACAACGAATGGAAAGCTTGGTAAATGAACAATTATGGCAAAATACCGACTTACAAACATAAAGATATAATACGATTTTTTCATCCGGGAAAAGTTTGTAATTACTACGAAAAAATTAAATTTTATTTAAGAAAATAAATACATACCATAGTATGTAAATCATCATAGAATAAATCAAAGTATAGTTCATAAAAAAATAAACAATGACGAAATCAAAGAGTGGAAGGTCAATAGGAGGACCAAAAACAAATAACAATAACGCGAGTAAGGAGGAAAGTAAACAACGCCAGATGGTCAAATGAAGTGTAAACAAACATAGAGAAATTGCTACCTAATTAATCACGTGAAGGGAAAAAACTTGTTCCGTGTTATTTTTCGTTACTTTAGGTATAAAATATAGGACCAGAACATTTGTATTTGGAATCATTTGGGCGAGCTTCGTGTATAGAGGGTGACCTTTAACGGGTAACATGACCTCAAATCGTATACTATGAAGATCGCATTTGGTCTTTTCCAAGGAAAATAAGAGTCACGCCCATATAGCTTTTTCCGCGATATTGTTGCACACTTGAGCGTCTCGAGCTTTTAACCTCTCTGCGTCAGGAACTATGTTGAAGAATAATGACCTTCGGAAAAAGTAAAGAAACTTCATCATTAATTGTGAGGTGTTCAGACTCGCGCGAAATTTTTAGCGATTGCCTCTTGAAAAATACCACTCACCACAAGTTTGTTTTACGGCTTGATCCGATAATTTAACATAAATTTTTTCAATATAAAAATACTCATCACATGAATGTGAAAATGATATTTGTTGAGGGTTATAATCAATATTCCGTTATTAATACGTGTTATCATTTTTAAAATACAAGCTCTCCATATATTTACTAAATAAACAAAAACACTCGAGTATTTTCGTCAATAAGAATAAAAAGTTTATTTTCGTTTGAAGGTCATAGACATGTTTGCATTTTGATTTTGTTTTTATGTTTACACTTCGTGGTATTATTTACAACCGATTTTAATTAATATATTGCAATATTGAAACTTCTGAATATATTTTTGATTAATTTTTGTATTACGAACTGTTTTTGAAAAAATGTTTGAATGAAATGTGCATTTAATAATTCAAAATGTCGTTCTCACGTCGTGAAATCATTTAACCGGCAAATCTTATTGAAAGAGTGAAAAAGCAGAAAGTGGTGTTGAACGGGGGAATATTTCTAACTCGACCGCGAAAGAATGCCATTCAATTTGTTACCGTGCGGTGTTACTGTCACGAAAATAGAACGCGTTATTGTGTTATGAATTATTCCATGCAGATTTTAGCGAGACATAAAATTAAATAACGTCGAATGCAGGCTATGTATGACTTCGGATGAATGAAAATGTATGCATTATTCAAACGAACTTCTGCTCAGTAACTGAAACCACTGGTAACGACCTTTCTCTTTCGACGGGCATCATGGAAATATCGCGGTCCTCTTTTTATTTCATATTTGAATACGCTTTGATAGTGACTTTTATCGAGTAGCCCTTAACCTATGTGATAAATAATGTTCACATCTCTTGAAGTATTTTGTGTTCACTAAAAATATTCCATTGTTAATTACTCATTAAAAATTGTTTGGTAGTATTTTTTAATTGACTTCAACGTAACAAATTTATTTTCACATTTTCAACAAAAACCTTAGGAGATGAAAATATGGTTACAAAGGTTACATTTAATCAATTAAATTTTACACACGAATGTATAAATATTGTCTCTTTAAAACTTATTAATTAGTAAATTAATAATCTTCCATTTCATTATATCCATGTCATATATTTTAAAACTTGCATCCTCTTTGACACCCCACTTTTCGCCCTTGTTTCCGGTCATAGTTCAACCATTATTTCATCCCATTAATAAAAGACGAGCAAACTTCAACCGATAGCTTTATTACTTCAAACAGAAAACCTTCAAACTAGAAAAGTTTTACTCGAATTTAAGAAGATTTTGGTTGGAAGTGATTTTCATGCTAATTTAAACAATCCCGATTTTACCAATGCTAATCCTAAATTTAAATTCACAAAATTCAAATTTTAGCAGTTTTTAGTGACGAGAAAATATTTTTGTGAATTGAGATTCAAATGGAAAATGTTATTTTGCATTATCATGATTGCTGCAGTTTTCAAATTTTCGAATTCTCCGCCAATTATACTTGCGATTCCCGAAAGCGTCGTCAAAGCGACACTGTCTCGGTTCATTCCCAAATGTGCCATTACTTATATCGAATACGCAAATGCATAAATTTTCATGAAACGTGATGTTTTGCTAAAAAAAGTGCAGTCTCTGTCGTTGTGGTGTATTTTTGTTTTTTATTTTTGATTTTCAGTGTCACATATTTTGGTAGTATACTCAAAGTTTAAATATTTGTGTACATAAAATTCAAAGAGCAGAAATGAAAAGCTAATTAACGTACGAATTTTTACCAGTTAGTCATATTACAAATTAATTTTAAATTTGTCCTATTTCATGATTTCTTCAATGATAAAATATCATCCATATAACTATTTTAAAAGACCTAATAATACACCATTAAGAGCATTTAATGATACTGAAAAAATGGTTATCATTAAACTCTCAAATGTCGTTGTTTGACACGAGAGGGTGTAAGCATTGGATTGTCACTAACGAAAAAAGACAATTTAATTTTCTGTCGCTATGTTTGGGCGCATGAAACGTCAATCAATGCGTCGACCCTACTGTTCGATTTAGCACTCAACGAGCAACCGTAGATGCATTTGCAAATAAACAATTCACGTTTTATTAGACGAATAAATGCCAGACTTGAATCGATAACTTTCATTAAAAAGATATTACTTTTTTCACGCAATAAAAAAGTGCAATTTTTTTTAAAGAAATTAATTTGTGTAAATTTCCGTTTTTTCATCACGGTCCTCTTTTTCATTTTGTATCTGAAAGTTTTCAACTTTTTTATACTCAACTTCAAGCTTGAGAAATCGTTAATACTTTCTTGTCAGAAAATAATTAGTAATCACTTTATTTTTATTGTTTATGGGAACTCAATTATTTTTCGTTGTTTGTTTATTAATTTATATGTTTTGTTTTTGTCTGTATACGTCAAAATGATGAAGTAATTTATTAACATATCAATATGTAGCTTACATTTCATTTAAACCATTTGAAAAACACTTTCTTTAACACCAAAGGTAAGATTTGAATTATTTCAAACTTAGTTTAATCACACTACGAAGAAACTTTATGCACGTTATCACCCAAGTTTAATGAAGTTCCAAAAATTTCAAAAACTTTTACCACAGGTTATGTAGATGCACTTTTCAAGAACGCGGCCATATGACAAGGAAAATATGTGAGATATATTGATATCAGTAAATTTTAGTTCACCTTAATTTGATTTTAAAAGTTACTTTTTATCCATAATATTATAGGAAAAATGAGTTTTTCAAAAAGTTTTTTTCCCGCATTGAATATTTTTGAAATCAAAATTTTCGAAACAGTTATTTAAAAGTCGAAATTGATTACATTATAGAAACTGATTTTGTAGCAACAACTGAATTCACATTGACAGAATGTAAAATAAAATTCAAATATTTCTTGTATACCTGAAAAATTCAATAAATTTTTTGAACCGAGTTCAAAACTAATAAAAAATTTCGGGCGAGTTTTCGATTTCAAAGTAAACGTTGGAATGCGTAACAAAGTTCTGTTATCCGTTTCAGTGTTTGCAATTCGTCCACTCGAAATGTATAAATAAAAAGTGATCAATTAAGGGAGAACCATTAGCGGAGTCGCTGGCCAAAGCTGCAATTGGTCGTTAGCGCGAAAAAAATTCATTAAAAGTTTATTTGACATCGGCGTAAAACTAGGACGGTTAATATTGGAGTTGTAAAGAACCAAGTTTATAAATTTACAGCTCGCCGCCAAAGATAACAAGTGAAGCAAATTGTTTGTCGAAGTTGCATTATTAAAATACTACGTCTGGGTGGATCGACAGTTTTTCAGACACAGTCTTAATTGAATATTCATCAAAAATTTGTTACAATTGCACGTAGAAGATCAGGGAATAAATTTGGACAAAATTGGAAAAAATATCCTTCAATGGAATACATCAAAATTGCACGAAAAATGTTTCGCCATCATTTTTCTAAAACCTCTAAAAAATTGTATTTTTCCAAATATCCTCAGAGCAAAAAAGTCACCATGTATTGAACAAGATGAAAAAATGTGAGTTCCATTTCGTTAAATTTTTCATCACTTCGACATTTGATATTGGAAGTGAATTCAAATTTCTTTCGGAAAACAGTTTACCAGTTTCAAGCAATGCTAAATTTATATGAAACAAGAAAATGGCGTCTCATTCTCATAATGATATAAATTTTTAAAAACACGTGTCCTATGGTGTTCGATTCCCCGCTAAAGTAGTACTTGACTCGAGCCGGAACAATCGTATTTGAAACTCGATATAGCCTACTCGACCATTTTTGATCCGGAAAACACGACAATTCGCCAATCCTCCTCCTAGCGGCAACTCTATGAATTAAGTCGATAATTGATCACTGGAGCGTAAAAATATTTTTGTTAGATCGTAATAAAACAGGATTCTCAAACGTAACCGCCCAAAATCTACTTCACTTGCACGATCAAATGTGCAATTCCTCGATTTCATTTAGCTTTGCGTGCTCCGAATTCTTGCTTAGAGGATGCACCAAAATTAGTTTTCTTTTAAATCGTTCACTTAACTTGAATTTTGTATTAACGTTGTAATAAATGTTATTGAATCAAAGTCAGAATTTTTCATCGTTTCCTTCAATTTTAGTCAAAAATGTCTCTACAAAAAGAAGCACCAAAATATACTGAAAATATAACAACTACACATTTAGTCAATGAATAAAAATGTGAAAGTACTCTTCGTTATAGAAACAAATGAAAATGTTTATTTTTGGAAGCTAATAAACGTTCTTTAGCTTACTGCCGTTCAAATTTCCATAGTGTTGTACGGGAAATGGGAATCCTGATTGATAATCACGCATTCGACGGCGTTTCATTTGATAAATTTATCAGCGGATTAATTGCATATTCATGCATTTTAGTCGCTTCCAGTTATCAATTGTCATTTCGAGGAAACAATTTGCTGTGATTTCATTCGACAACACTTGAGACATCCCTTTAAGGATATTGTACACCACAGAAACATGAATTTATCTTTTTGACATTTACCAAAAATTATTTGTTTATATTTTTATATATATTTGCTTTTCAATTTTTGTTTATTTTATTTGTTGAAACTCCTGAAAAAATAATACCCATTCTAAATATAACTATATAAGGTTTATAGTTATGATTATGATAACTATAGTACTATAATTTTCACTATCACATATGCATGTTGACATTATTTTGAATATTTAAAATATTCCGTGTTTATCATCGTAAAAAAGGAAGCCTTTTTATTACAACAAATGAACTCGATTGTGAACATCTGGTTCTAAATTGTCTATGTAGTTTATGCTCGTGATAATTCATCAGCATAAAACTTTCTTCTTGAAGGAGTCTTCTTTATATTAAATCATGCAAGTTTATCTTCCCCTCTTTTTCCTCTCAATTAATGTTTTTCCTCATAATAGATGATAAGTTTTTCTCCTTTAACTTTCAACTGAATATGGGTCTTAGGATATTTCATCATGAAATAAGAAATCCATGTTTAAGGGCATAAATTTTCAGTTTAACCAGGCGAAAATGACAAAAAGATTTACACGCAAAAGATAAGGTGTAAGATCGATGAACGAATTTGTTGGCCTTAATTTTTTATCGCTGTGGATCGAACTATTAAATAGAGACACGCGGCTGCTGAACGAGCACATTTGATTCATGAATGAATAGCTGAGTAATTAGGTGGTTTCGTTTAGTCATGAAGGAATAACGATATCGTTCGTGTCCCGCTTCCTTCTGGTCTTCCACATCCGAGTCAAGTAAAGCTCGCGTGTCTTGGCACTGCGTTTGTAATGGTCACGCGACCACTGCATACTTTTAAATGTTATTCATCCTGACAAACTGTTCGAACAAAAAACATTAAACATCGCGAAACTTTTCTAATCAAAATAATAATGTCAACCGTACTCCACGACATATATGTCACATATATACACAAATTACATCATAAAATTACAATGGAACATGATGTTGCAAAATATAGGAATCAGTCAATTTTCATTTTATTCGAGCTTTTAGTTGGCAATTTGATGTTTTTTCACTTTTTCTTTGATTTTGAAATTTACATTCGAATAAAAAATGCACCATTTATCAATTAACAAAAAGGTAGTAAACTAAAAATGCTGATACTCGGAACAATTTTCGTATGATTACTTTTTCATTTGAACTTTTATCATTTTTTCCATGAATAACAGCATTCGAATATTAGTAATTATATTATTGAATATATATTGTGCGATGTCATTTAATATGATAATTTTTGATGAACGTAGTGAATCGAAAAAAATTCCGAGTTGTAAAATCGTGATTCAAATCAATGATTGAATTCGTTCTGCTCATTTCATTCGTAAAGAAATTCGATTCAATTTTTTATCCGGAATCAACACCTCGGATCCGAAGATCCTAATCAGGCAAAATGTGAGGAATAACGGTGGTAATGAATGCAGAACATTCGAAGAACCCCTCCCTCTTTTTTCTCTTCGGTTTTCGAGTGATCCGAGTGGTTCGGAGACATTCAAGGATCGGTGCCCTCGAGAAAAGCATAAATCATTCCAGATAGTATGCAAGTTCCGTGTGACATGTGACTAATGATCGGTTCGTTACAGCGCCCTCTTAAGATTTAGAGTCTCCAGGGGAGGAAAGTAAAGTACAGAGAGTGACATCGATCTAGTTTTTCGAGCCCTTGGATACTAATTTCTGCAAAACTCTCAAATTCGATTTATCACATTTGTCATAAAATTTCTATAATTCATTGTGCGCTTCCGCGGACACGGTCAAATGAACAATTTTTTCCAGACCAGTGAAACTTTGATTGAGCACAATTTAATCTCGAGTCATTATCGGAGATGTTGCTCAGTGGTTTACGGTTTTGTTTGCGGTCACAAATAAAAACTGTCGCAACCCAACGGTTTTATGACTTCCAGTTTTCAAATACATCCGGTTTAATCATAAAATAACTTTTTTTACCCAACGCCACCTGTACTGCGAAGTTTGAACTTCAATTCGAAATATTTTATTTTAATTTCATCATATAAACAAATTTTACCGAGCGCCATCTGTATCGAAATTATACAAATACAATTAAAAACCCATTCGTTCTCAACAGTTGATAAAATTATTGTCAAAGAATATATAATAAACAATATTTTGAGCACTGCCATCTATTTTCGAAACTGAAAAGTAGCAAATTATTTATGCTAGTACATAGAACAGAATCATGAATAAAATTGCAAGGATATCAAAATTTAAATAGCAGGAATTCCACGTCCACATCGCATAAAATATCAAGTTTATTGGAATTACGATATTTCGATTTTGTTTTGCAGATTATTAAACGTGACTTCGATATCACAGATATTACCGGCAAATTTAAGTATGTCCAAAGCATATTTCATTTGTACATAAAGTATGATGCCGTCGTAGTGGAATATTTTTTACAGCACTGGCACATTTAAATGTGCTGAACGTTGCATCGATGTAGCGACGTAAATTTCGCATTCGGAACACATCAACCTTCCATGATCCTGATATTTAAACGACGTCGCGCCTGAACCACTCGTTCTTTTTAAAAATCTTAAACCAGAAGCGTTATATACGAGCGATGGGGGAGTATCTAAAATCGACATTTAAAGTGATATATAATGCGAGCCATGATTCTAGCAATGAAATACTCCTTGCTAATTACAAACACTATTTTAAAAGGCGGTAGTAAATGGTTTAGAGGCGAACTCCCAAAAGATCATTATAAGGAATTATGGCTTGCTGATAAAGTATTCATTTTTCATCTATAAATAATCAGTAATAAAACATTTTAACGAAAGTGGGTCGATTATCGATAAGAAGTTATGCGGATTTACCGATAATTTAAATTAGGCGGTTATAATTAATTGAGTTTCGTTTGAAAAGTATCAGAGAAAAAGTAACAAATATATTGATCGACTCAATAATACGGTTGCCGGATCACTGACTTATTTCGAGAATTCCATCGGTTATTTGAAAATGAAAAAAGTTTCCAATCAATACTTCTCAAATTGTATCGACAGCTGTTCGTTTTTTTGATTTTTTTTATTTTTCATCGCGTTTAATTTTGTATATTTTTGCACTAGTTTTGATTGGTTTAACGTTTTCATGTAATATATCCGATTTCATGTTATTAAATATATATCGGCAACATTTTTCGATATTCAAAAATAGTTTCATGTGCTTTTTCCATCAAACCTCATCAAAACAACTATATTCTTTTTTTTATCTTAACGAAGCAATATGCTGGTCGACTTTAAATAAAAACTGATGAACAAAAATTGACACTAACAAAACAAAATGAACGCCGGATTTCACGCCTCGTAAATTTTAACATTTAAATCACAACATATATGAAGCTATTATTTCTCGTGAAATCGACATTCTGTAATTTTACATTGCGAACACACATTCGCTGCGCTCCATTTTCGAAAAGGGTTTGCATTATTTATTTATCAAATATTTTTATGTCTACCTGTCAAAGTGGTTAAATCATATAATTAATTTATACTAAATTTATACTAATTATTCGATATAGTCTTATAGAAAAAATCACTGGTATATTTCTGCAGTTTTACCTTCAGTTTCTACGCAATTTTGATCGCTTTTGATAAGCTCGAAGGAAATATTTAGTAGCGCGTTGAAAAGCCAATCCTGAAACACGGTCACTTTTCAGAACGACCAAACTGCGGTTGTTACGTGACCGGCGTCTCTCCAACGCTGGTTTCGCGTCTCCCTGGTGAAATTTTCTGTCCGCGAAGGACTCAACCAGCTTGTGTTTACTTTCAACAGACACGAGAATTCGTTATTGATCCGGGCTGAAGACTTTGAGCCTTTCAGAGGTTCCTTGCACGCTCGTTAATTTCGAAAACTTACAATCAAACCCATACTTTGACCGCAGTCTTCAACTTAAAGCATGTTATTCATGTTTGAACCGTACACTTTTTCTCAAAGGATTATACAACAAAAGAAACATTATGTTGAAAAAATTTTGCTTACGTCAAATGCAAAGTAAATAATTGATCATGTTTTTTCATTGTCAAGGAAATAAATTTATTTTCAATGTACCTTTGATATTCTGCGTTAAAACAATTTATAACTATTATGAAACAAGTCTGGCCATTAGACTTGTTTTTAGTTTGGATGTTACTCTGAGAGTATAGTCTGGGTCAAGAGCATTTTCCAGACGCTATCTAGATTGTTTTCAGTATGGAAATAGTCTGGTAATGAGTTCAGCATAATAGAGAAGTCGTCTTGATCGGAAAGTTCAGAAACGGACATGGGAAATATTCAAAAATTGTTGAATTCAATCGTTTAGACGATGTTGGGATTGATGAGCCGATAAAAAAATCCGGCTGAGGAAGGTCAAACAGGAAATATCAGAATAAAAATGTAGAATATAATATATTATAAATGGCTTTCGAAATGTATTCGATTATTTGAATGGAAAAAGTTATTATTTTAATGACTCGTGAAATTAAAAACGTATATTCAACAAAAAATGTAACAAAAATCAATTAAAAATAGCGAGATTTTTGTTATAATATTATTAATAGAAGGAACGTGATTAACGATGATTTTTATCAAGGCGTTTGATAGCGACTTGACGAGTCAAGGTAAAGCTATAAAAAATGATCATAGTTATATTTAATGAACAATTTTACCTTGTTATGGTATTCATATTGGTTGTACCTACGTATTAATTTTCGCGTTTTTTTCAGTGCGTGAATATTGGTACAACTTAAAAAAAAATTTCAATTAGTTTTGCAATAATCGAATTTTTCGAATAAAGTGTTTTTCTCTTTGCACATTATTAAATTGTCGATTTCGTGTGAATATAAAGAAAATGTTAATGAGTTTTGATTATAGAAATTTCGTCTTCAAATGACATTAATTTTTTTATTCATTATTTTCATTATTTTGAATTATAATAAAATTGTATGAAAGAAATTAATATTCTGAAGGGATGTTCATATTCTGCACTATAAATAAATTAATAAAGATTAACATAAACTATGTAACATTGTTTATGCTTTTATTTATTAATTGTTAAAATAAATGAAATCTTTTTAAACGCAAAGTTTTTCTACAGCAAACTGAATTATATTTCATCTATCAACCCATTATTTTAAAAAGAACAATATGTCTATAGATATATAAAGTAAGGAAATAAAGATAATTTCATTCGAGCAAAAGAGATACGCTCTAAAAGCAACTGAAAAGAGCAAAAAATTTATATTTTGATAAAGAAAAGCTAATATTGTCACTATGATTGTGCGAGGAAAAACAACTGACGTAATTAAAAAATCCAAGCGAGCAAAACTGATTGGTATTATCAGAATGCAATGTATGTCTTGATTTAAACCCAGGCCACGTCGCTTGCGGCTTTCGTGGTATTGTAAGTTTCATATCAATGGCACGAAACTTTGTTTCTCATTGAGTTTGGAAATTACGCTTTGTATCGTTGCCGCGAGTCCGCGAATGCAAGTGCGACGTCGAGTAACTTCATCGACAGAAAACATGAAACCGAAAGGAGCTAACAACAAACGAAAACTTGACAAACAAGTCAGAGTCTAAAAACTTCTATTTTTTTTTCATTCAGATAATTTATGTGACGTTAAATAAAATAACTGTCACAACACTAAGAAGAAAAAATTAATTTAGCGCTTTTCTTCCCAAGAAACAAAATAGAAAGCTTATAACGCAGTTTTTAATGTGCACCATCTAACGATCAACAGAGATATCATTTTTACAGCGCCATGTTCATTTTTAAAACCGCAGATTCTTGGTAAATAATGTTATAAAATCTAAATTGATATCGCATTTCAATTGTTTGTGTAATTTAAAAACACGCTTCTGGTATTATAGTATAAAAGTTTTGCCAATACAGTTTCTTAATTATATCTACAGCTTCATCTAATTGAATAGCGCCAAGTTTAAATAATTTGTACAAAACTTTAAGTTGTATTTGATGAGTGAAGACGAGGAATAACTCTTAAAAATTGTTATATATAAGGAAAACTTTTAGAAAGCGCTCTCGCGTTTAATCAATTTCTTTAGTTAAAACCTACCGACTCTTTTTCTCTCATTCGCTCATCTACCAGTCTTGCAGAATTAATGCACATGCAGTTTTATAGTTGCGATTACTGAATAAAAGATTTGATAAAAGGCCACTTGTCTGCGGCGAGGATTATAACGATAAAATAAACATTTGTAATCAGGCTTATCTCATGAACTTTGTAATTCTTCTTCTTTCTAGAAACTGCTAATAAAAGAAGAGAGAAACGCGCTACTGTTATTTTGAAAAGTTCATTTGAATTATTTTATATTAAAATTGAAAAAAAAAATTGCTTTATCTATCTTACGGTCAGAGTTATTTTGAAACAAACAACCAGGAAGCTGAAAACGAAAATAAAATGATTCACAATTCATAGATAGATTTACTTAGTACAATAATTTGTAGTCCGCATGAAATGTAATTTACGGAATTGGTACTTCATTAAAAAGCAAAACAAACGAAACGTGAGTTGCTTTGAAATTTGTCGTGCATTTTTTATCGACATAATTGAGTGGAACATTCAAGTAGGTCTTTGCTTATGAGCACAAAATAACGTAATTCGTCACATTTTAAGCTCGTAAAGTAACGAGCCAGGGGGAATCTATAAATATAGCTTGAGATAATATTTGGCTCGCACGCAAAGTTTAAAGCGATTATTCGCGAAAATTCCGACCTTCTTTCGTCAAACGAATTAATTGAATCAATTTCAAACAAATGAAATTGATATGAAAATCTTAAGTCTGAAAAAAATATGACTAAAGGTAAAGTATGAAACAACAAAAATTCTTCTATCAAAATATTACTTTTTTAATAAATTTATGGTGATTAATAAAAATGCTTTTTCGTAAAACCATTGTAATTTAAACGACCAGTTTTGGACATTTTGTAATTGGATGACATCATATATAGGTTAAATTAATCCATAATGTAATTCGTACAAAATTAAGAGTAAAAATATGGGAGCTTTTTTATTGTTAATTTGAAGACTCGCACGGCTAATTTTCATTTTTTGCCGGAAAATGTGAGAATATAAGCACATTTTATGGCGACGATATAATTTAGCTATTTAATCATATCTGAAATCTGGAATAATTCAAATCTATGCAAATGTGTAATGGTATATTTAGTTAAACAATACCAACAAACATTTGGCTAATAAATCCAAAAGTCAATGAACCAATATCAGTTCCGCAGATCCGCAGATATTCAAGCTCGTGAATAATTTGTCTCCGTCAGTTTGTACTTCGTTATCGAATAAAGTTATTTGAAACCAAAGCCAGTGGGCTAGCAAATTCGTCGGCAAAACGGACTCTCCTACATTTAAATTTAATGCCAAAGTACGAATTTATGTCAGTGATTAATTTTAATTTCTGCAGAGCGAAGTCATTTGGGAAAAAATACGACATCGATAACAGTTCAAAGTCATCTTTAACTGCTATAAAAAAGAGAATCAATTTCAGGGACGAAATTCAAACCAAAATACTTGATTATTTCAATGTTCAATGCGCTGTCTTACTTGTCGATAAAATATTTTATTTTTCTATAAAACAGAAACATCGATCTATTAAAATCAAATAATTTGGTAGAAAAAGAGAATGTTGAAACCTGTAAATCTAATTTAAGAAGGATAAAAATATAATTTTCAGTCAAAAAGTTCGAAACTAAAATGAAAAAACGTATTTCACTTTTGTGAAATTAAAGTTCCGTATGGTAATACTTTTCGATTGTATTTCAGGAGTGAAAGTGAACGAAACGAAACAATTCGATATAGAGCTGCAGGAATATTGCAAAGAGCAATACCGGCGTCTGAAGGAAATACTCGCCAAATCCATCTGTTACCAAATTTATGTGCTATTCACGACGGACGTATACGATATTTGTTTTTTGTTGTATTGCTTTTTCTGAGAACTTTCGTTGCCGATTACTCTCTGGGAAGAAACTTTCGAATATCATTTTCATATTTTTGCAGCTGTAGTTTTAAGCACAGTTCTTCTTCGAAATGCAAAGTTTCGCTGTACTTGGAATAAATAAGATTGAACATTAATACATAAAATTTTACAATCTCAAGAAAATTCATAGTCTCATCAGCGCAAATTTCACGCATTGTAATTTGTCACTATGTATTATTTTCAATTTGCTCTATAAATTGCTCGATCAATCGCAAAGCAACAAATTGCTCATCAAATTTTTCATTGAAATTGTGTCGTCATTTTTGGTAATTTGTTAAAAAAATATTCTGACTAACTTCCGCGTAAAACTTCGCAGACACTCGCCCGTAATTCGGCGAGCGTTACTCGGCTTTTTTCGGTTTATTGCCTCGAAGTCTGGACGTACTTTTGCTTGACTTTGGCTGGTCGGCCTGTGATTTAAACGTTGCAGATCTGGCAGGATTTATACGGTGAAACCAAGCCGGCTGCGATTTTCGGGTGCTTTTCTGTTGCCGCTTTCTCGGGGTCCAGACAAACTCAGGACTTGTCTCGCAGAAAGAAAGCAATAATACCGTAAATACCGTGAAAGCTCAACGGCAGATGTGCCGATGCTTAGCGACGTTAGCGAGTACCCGCATTGCAGTTTATCCCACCGGCGAGACGTTTAAGAGGCTGAAAGAGACATCCAATTGCCTCGACCTTTTTTATGCCGCTTACCGTTGAAAAATCCAACTACGGATTATGCCAATTTTTTCGTGATTGGGTTTAAGAACTAAAATCGTCTTTCTAGTACGTTTTATCTTGTAATCTTCAATTTAATCAGCTCATTCAATTTATTTCTTTTCAGTATAATTAAATGTCTTTGAAATAATATCTAAATGAGATTAAAATTATTGAAGCTCTCACGAAATCAATTGAAAGAAAAAAAAACACATAATGATATATTTAAAACAGCTTTAACATCTTCTAGAGAACATAACCTAAAAAGTCCGTAAGAATGATCAGGTTATGAAGCAGGAAACTAAAATTAAATCTAGTTAAATTTATGATTTGTATAGTTGCATATGATTTTCTAGGGAACTGTTAAAAGAAAAATGTGGAAAAAGAAAGTTTAATTAATTACGTAGAACCATTTATGATAAATAGACAAATTAACATGTTTGAGATGTACCTAAATAAGGTCAGCTCAGCTATGCGGTCTTAATCTTACAACAAAGTTTAGTACGAATCGAAAGCTCGCACGATATCTCAGCAGCAAGTTTCAGTTGCACGATCGAGTTTTGATATGAACCTCAAAATTATAATAACTGTTGACAAAAGTTGGCGCTTAATTGAAATTGAAACCGCGGAGTGTACCGAATATGCCAGTATTTCATACGTACTAACTGTAACGTTATCACAAATGTTGAATGGATCTCTAAACTTATTTAAAATAACACGCAAAAACACTTGTTTTCGCAATCATGTTATATCGCAGTCATTCTGAATATATCTGACGCGCGGAAAATTGTCTGAAAACTCGTAACCATTATTTCCGCTCTGCTGAAAGGTTGTAGCTGCTTTACGAAAAAAGAAATTTGAAGGGAATATGTGATCGCAGTGTATCGAAATTTCGCTTAAAATTTATGAAATGTTAAAAGTCACTTATATTTATAAGAAAGAACTTCGAGCGTTACGTAGGAAAACGATCTGGCTTGGTGTCTCAATAATTTGCAACAACTTGTTGGAAGTTTCTCGGCTCCGGTGATTTGACTTTTAAAGTGGAGTCGAGGGGCCAGATAAGGCACAATATTTTACTTTTTTTCATCATTTTTACATTTTGTTATGTCAGAAACCGTGCGCTGTTACAAACTTTATAAATGTTTAACAAATATGTTTTATTAGCATGAAAAAATACTTGTTACATAATTCTGTCCTTCTAAATGGCTTGGAGTTAAGCAAGTTGGATGTTAGTTGATCAAATAAAAATTTTTCTATAACTTCAACTTTTCTGCTCGTGTTATCGTCGAAAAAGTAACAAATGGCTTACCCTCTATAGACTTCGCGCCCCCGTACAATTCGACATCTTTTGAAGAATACTTTCAGAGCGTGCTCCTGCCAAAACTTAGCAGCTGTTCCATGCCAAGTTTCTCCGAACGTGTCCTACAAACTGGCACTACTACTATTATTTCATCTAATATCTGCCATGATTTCGTACTATTTGAATATAAGTTTCCAAGTTAAGTACACCACACGTCCCAGCGATTATTAATTTTGCACTAAATTTCATAATTTGATGAAATTCCAATGAGCGCGAGCACACGGCAAATGTTCAAAAATCAAACATAAATTATGATATTATTATTCATATTTCATTTACCAAATTGAGTAGTTTCATTGAAAATGAGCAGATTTGATCTAATATGAACAAAATTTCATTTGCAACCATGTCTAATCATTTCCAACTATCATGTTAATTTTCTAAGTTTTATTGACTATGAAATGTTTTGTCCTGGGAGATGCTCATTCCATGTTCAACTAAATTAGAACTGAACAAAGATGTATATATACCACTGAAAGACAAAAAAAATCCAGGATGTGCTGAAATGAAATCAGATCTTGATCAAATTTAAAAAAAATAAACAACAAAATAGTTCGTTCAATTCCAAATATATTGAATGTCTATAGTTGATTTAATCTGTTATTTTATATACTTAATCCCACGAAACATTTTGTAATTGTTATCAAATTTAACTTAACCTATAAACTGATTTGATTTTCGGTTTATAAAATGATTCCCTCGACAGATGAACATACTTTTGTCCGCATTTTATTGGCTTCATTAATTAAACCTAGATATAGTTTCGTAGACACAAAAAGATATTTTATTCAGACTTTTCAGAATAGACAGAATGTGACTAGTGTCTCGCAAATAGCTTTTCGCCTGAAGGTTTGGGTCGTGCATTCCAATTAAATTCTGCGGCGGAGCATTAAGTATCGTTCCACCAGCGCCTCGCGAATCCCTCGAGAAACTCGTGCACTAGTGGCAATATCGCGATTTTCTCAAGGTCCTTCGGGAGGTTTCGAAGGAAAACTAATGGACTCGGGCTTGTTTCAACTAAATACTACGGCCTTGTTGAGCGCATACACGCTCAACAGCTTCCCTTCCAGTCCAACGGGAGTCGTTCGCTGAATAAATTGTTTGTGGCCAAGCCAATAACAATCTGGATCGTATATTAATGAAACTGGTTATTCACCAATTACAACGCTGTTTCATAATGACTAAGCTGTTGAGCACTGCAGATGATATCGTCTCCATTTTTTGTCACGTACCAAATTATATCAAGATCAAATTTGACCCCTTATTGGCAGTTACTTTCGGACGGAAGATCACGTCAACTGGTTGGATAAAGCTGTGAGAATGGAACTGAATTTCAGTCACGACTTGAAGTAAACTTGTTATAGTCTACAACCTGTGTCATAATTAAATATGACTACACAGTCGAATAGCACGAGATTTCCCGCCAATTTTGATACTAGTTGAAACTGTTTTTAGACAGGTGTGACGGTTGTTCCTTCCATAAAAGACTTTTATGGGGTAAAAATGAGACAAAATGGAAATTGTAACCTCTCTTTTCCAAATAATACAAATTAAGATCATTTATAAACCTTAACATGATCATATTATGATGTCATACTCTAATCATAAGCCGATCATGATTTTGAAATGTTTCAATTAATCAATCATGATCACATTATCTTGTTATATAATTGTTATAAAACATGATACAATACAACGAAATCACATTTTAATTGAGCAATGATCAAAAAGTGATAACAAATGATCGACATTTTTTCTGTTTTTTTTAATTTTTGATCGATTAATTAATGATTAAAAATGATCTATTGTGTTATTTTGTGAAAAGCACGTAACTGTGAGATCTAATTTAACAAAAGTAGATCATTTTAAATTCAAAAATATGATCTAATTAAGGTCAGTAAATGATTAGAATGTTTTCACTCAGATAAAATGTCTATTTCTTTTCTTCATGTCTTTTCGACCCTGGTATACTTTAGGGTTAAATAAGAGTTAGAAATGAGGTTAAATAAAATCTAACGTCGACCTCGAGTCCTGGAGATTATTGAACGTATTCTTAGAACGAAATATGTGTAATAAACAAAACAATACTATTTCTGATCCCTCCTTTGCATTCGACTTCTAACCGCATAAATTCGTCGAATGTCCGCATAAACAACGTATGGTTTGCATACTATTGGGATAATTTATTTGCATGATAGTTGCTCGGTCAGGAAATAATAAATTGCGTTAAAGACTCGTCAGGTTAACAAACGCTCGGTCTCGAGGGGAAATTCGGACGTTGAATTCCTCGACCGAAAAAGAATGGACGCCATTTAGGATCGTTAAGGTCTAATAGAAATCTGGTTGCCGGGTAATTCGAAACTTCTTTTTCAAGTTCACGCAAATTCTAATTTAACGAATCTTTTATTACATCTCGATAAATTTGTGTGAAAAAATCGTTTTCTTTTTCATACTAAATTTGAGAAACTTAATAAATCTTCAAAAATGAGAAAACAAATTTGCGGTAACTTTTCGTTACGGAAAAATTAAGTATATCAACGTAGTTTTAAATGCAGAGTAAAATAAAAAGAGCAGTTATCATTGGTCAAAGGTAAAGATTTTTTTTCACTATTTAAGTGTCGAGTTTTCAAATTTGATCATTGAAGTTTTTCTAACAAAGCAGCGATAATTAAATGAACCGGAAGCTTGAGAATAGAGAGGAGTTTATTCGTTGTCTTGCGAGTTCAAAACGAAGGGTGTGGTATGGTCGCTTTCTTGCTTTGCAAAGAGTATTATTTAATGAAGCAAAGCATGCGATACTGCTGAAAAATCAATCCAACTTCATAATTACTTAGCGTCTATGAATTTTATGCTTCTTTAGCAGCGGTTTTATGTGGTTATGCACTGAAATTCGAATTTCGTTTACGCAAGATAAATTCTATTATATGTGGACAAAAACGTCTCTCTGACAAACTACGCGCTTCTGTGGATCAAGTTGCTAAGTATTTCGTTTCATGAGCAAAAAATTGTATATGGTAACAATTGTCTGAAACAAACATCAATGAAATTCCTATCGACTTTAATTTTTCGACCGCTCTTGAGTCACGACTTGTACGAGTATAACTAATGGGAGAATAGATTATCTCACGAACTGATTGTTTTTGTATAACATTTTATAGGTTTTACAATATTTTGATACTTATACAACGTTTTAGCAACAAATTATGCATGTTATCGGAAACTTGTTATTAAAATCCCAAAATGATTGAACCTTGTGTTGCTTGAGCTTTGAATAAATCCATATTGACACGGAAATCCACTTTAGCATCGTAATACCCGCAGACATGTATTAATTTCGTAAAAACTGAAAAAACCAACGATAAATTCGGTTTTTGTCAGCTGTGAAATTTCACCTCACTAAATTAGATGTGTAAGGGGCGACGTCAAAGTGCGACGGTTATGTTGACGTCAACACTTCTTTTTGCATGGATTTTACATTGACATCTCACCAATCAACGACAGTGAAAAGTAATTTCAGTAACTTTCTCAAATTGGCCGATTACTCAGACAGAAATATGACGTGAATTTACAAATTCAATACAAGCATCGCGAACTAGATTCATTTTGAAAATGAGAATCTGGAAGTTCGGATAATGTGATTCAAAATTACATCATTCATCGTGAAATGTCTCATTTGAAGTTCACAAGTTCAACTTACATGTATGACTTAATTACTTTTATGACGCTTAAATAAGTTTAAAATGTTACAGAACTGTCTTTTCAAATATGTCTGACTACAACGTGTTTGTTTTCCTGAAAATTGTAATAAAACGACTTTCTGCGGTTTAAACGCAGATCGGACACTTAACTCCAACAAACTAATTTAATTTAATGTACAAATTCAACATAATTTTATTCGCAGTAAATCATTTGTTTAACTTCAGTAGTAAAATCAAGAACTCGTCATCCATTGTTATGTTAAGGGCTTCAAGTACTTTTCGACATGTCGGGCTAAATCAGAATTGTTCTACTGGAAGTGAAACTTTTGTTTCTAATTAGTTAACCTGAATTTCTGATGAAATCATAGATTTGTATTATAATGAGTTCTAATTATCAGAATTGAATTCGTTTACATCGAAGAGTGAAGCAAATGAAAAAACATAAATCATTCGTTATTATGCGTTACGCGACTGCGCGTAACGCAATTGAATAAATATGAGCGGCAAATAGAAGTCAGCAATACATAGCTGAAGATCAAAAAATGAAATCAAATAAAAAGATAAACATGCCAGTCCTTTAAATATCAAAGCGCTCATAAGCCCAGCATAGTAAATATGAAAATACACAAAGCAAGCGAATCCAAACGCAGAAACCGAACGCGGTTTTACATCGAAATAAAGTTACAATGTTATCATCAAAGAAAGCCCAGAATATTTTCATTTCTTTTGTAAATTTTTATAACAAATGAGGATTTCGGTGGAAATTTGACAAAAAAGTGACATACCTCTCCCGCAGAATAAATCAATGTGTGTTGGGATAACGAAATTGTATAAACATGGAAAGTCACTCAAAGTTAACGCTCAATGTTCAGTATGGTAGATGGTTGAAAGGGATGAAAACTTGATGAGTGAAAATGATTAATGAGAATGATGATTTCGCATGCGCAATTGGAATGCTAAGTGTGAATGATCGATGAGAATGAAGAAATAAAAATTGACAGAATGCACGGCCGCTATGAATAAGAGTAATTGTGTTGAATTGTTTATAGAAACGAACGATAAAATTGTGATAACTACTGATCATTAATTCGGTTTAACGATAAAATATCCGATAAAATACACAAAAACGTACGACCACATTTATGTAAATATAACATATAATGGATAAATTCATTGTGTAGCTTTCTAATACAAGGCAATAATGGAACAAATTTCGAAAATATCAGTGAGAGCAAAATTTGGAAAATTCGAATATCAGTTTAGCAATTAATGTGGAATGTTGAATTAACATGCATACAGTTGTTACATCAAGTTACTTACGATGTAAAATAATGTAAGATAATGGAGAATGTTGCTACGTTAATTGATTATGTTGTAAACTGAAGTGAAAACTTACGATCTTGGTTAGGTATTTGTGACAGATATTTAATGTAGTTATGTCGCCAATTTCATTGAACTGAATTATTATTGAATTCCTATTTTATTAATTTCATTGAACGATAAATATTAATTCTATAAATTATCAGAAAAATAACTACTTTTATAATTGGTTGTATAATTTAAATCCAAAATGAAATTTCAAAAAATATTCAAACATCAATCATTGGCTATTAATTCTCATTTTTAATAATTGAAACCATTCCATAAATCACTAGTACAATATTTATGAATTCTCAATCAAATAATGAATAAATATAGCATGAAAGAATTATTTATATTTTTTAATATTATATATAATTGAAAAAAAAATAAATTAAGCATCATTGAATTATTGAAAATAACTTTACAATAAAAAGTTTCGATTTTTTAAAAATAATTGTAAAATATTTATCAAATTATACAGCTTGAATAAAACCATGGTAGAAAAAAGCTCATAAAAACTATTACATGAATTTAGTAAGATATTTTTGGAGATTACATGTTCATGTCTACAATCGATACAGTCAAATTCATACCGAAGACGCAAAGCAACGTGGCCTGTTGTTGACGTCAGAGCATGATTGTCGCCAGCACATTGATTTATCCATGATGCAATTAAGCCTGGTGCGCTCCGCTGCAATGCTTTCCCTCGAGAACGACAGTCTGTACTCTGTCAATTTCATGCGCCAATCATGTCCAAGCACATTGGTCGCTTAGACGTTGGATCAGCCAGCAGACTATGACTTGCAACCAAGAGATGAAATGTGAGCCAAAAATTGCCAGCTGGCAAAAGTTTAGTATCGATAATTATAGCGCGGCAGCGTATTAATCATGCTAAGTTAATGACAGGAGAATAAACACTTATGCCTCGTCAATTACAAGTTTGAAAGGTACCGTGTGTTGCTCAAGGCATCGAGCTTAATTGTCTTGTAATGACTTTGTTTAGGCTTGGTTTAATGGTACTTTGATGAAGACGTGCCTGGGTTTCTTGAGAAACCCAGAAACATGAATAAATGAATTATTCAGTTAAGATGTTCAGGCGGAGATACAACTGTAAATGATATAACAGAAGTGATTTAATAATGTAACCGAAATTGATTTATTCCAAGTCAAACATAAAACAACGAAATATAAAAGATATAATGAATAATTCTTACCTGCGTTGCGGAATAATATCATCATTTTAAATATGTTAATAATGGATCATTTTTAGAATATGATCAAATGAATTCTCAGCCATATACAAGTTATAGAATTATTCCTGTTTGACTAACAGTTCGTAAATCAATAAATAAAGAAATAGAATCATAAAATAAGTATATAATTAAGTAATAACTGCGTTCTAATGGTACTAAGGCCAAAAACATTTTTAAAACATTCATATCAATAAGTAATGAACAGTTTTTAAGCAACGCTATGTGACGAAACTTTATACCTTATAGGAGCATCCATTAACAAGCCAAAATTGCTTTTTGGCCATAAATAACACCTTCGTAAATTTCAGTTCGGTTCATGAATGTGCACAGCCGCGAAAAACGCTTTATATGTTTATGTGTTGTTAGTAATGTTTTATGTTTTTGGCATCAAACATTATATTTAGTAAAGCTCGTAAAGCTAGCTGGTTTATTAATTTCACATATGGTGAGAGGTACAAATTAAACATCATAAATATGATTGAGCAAAAAACAATTTTGTCAAAGTCGTAATTAATGTTGGTATATAAACCAAAGAAAATGAAAACAGATAATTGCTGACATTATTAAACTGATAAAAACGTTTTATTGAACTTATTTCTTTGAAGAAACTGATGTCTTAAAGGAAAATCCACTGAAATCTGAACTCCAATCAACAGCTGTCGGATCACTTTAATGACACTTGTCTTTACTTTTATGTTGTAGAAGATGAAAATGCGATAGTGCAAGGCGTTGTCACCGAAGACGGTCTGTTCGACGGTACGATAGTGACGGGAATTGAGGAGTACTATTTCGAACCAACGAGCAGATATCTTCCAAGTGACGAAGACATGTCACCCTCATACCACACCATATCGTACCGCTCTTCTGATGTAACGACGCCACCACAACCCCGGCGTTGTGCTAGCCACGAGCTTCATCAGGGATTTTTCAGGGATTCCAGCAATAGGTTTGTACCATTTGTATCAATGTTCAGAAAATGTTGAATATTTTATCATTTTATCATCATATCATTACATAATTGTATATTCTATCAATATAATTTTTATCGTTTTAATTTTCACTTTTTTTAATCAAATATCGATCATTTAATAATCAGTAATAATACTTTTCTTATCACTTTATCATATTTATAATATTCTATCACTACGAGTTTTCCAATTCTGTTTACAACTTTTTTGTAATCGAATATTAATCATTCAATAATCATCAATAATACTTTCCTCGTTATTTTATTTCTTTATGAATTTACCATTTTATCATCATATCATTATACCATTTCATAATTTCATATTCCATCACTACGATTTCTCTAATTTTGATTATCAGTTTTTTGTAATAAAATATAGATAATTCAATAATCATGAATAATACTTTGTTGCAATTTTATCTTTATCACTTTGCAATTTCATAATTTTATCATTTCATCATTTTATAATTTAATATTCTATCACTACGATTTTTCTAATTTTGTTAACAACTTTTTTGTAATCGAATATTAATCATTCAATAATCATCAATAATACTTCCCTTGTCATTTTATTTCTTTATCGCTTTACCATTTTATCATTTTATCAATATTTTGGCTTTCATTTAAAGTTAACAATTCAATTAAATCGAGGTATCTCACTTAAGTTCTTCTCATAGAATTCCATTTAATGCTTCCTATCCCTTTCTTCATCCAACATTGCGAAGATCTTAATCAAAAGACTCTTCAACACATGTATCAGTGAAAGACAAGAAGGGTGCAACTGTTGTCACACTTTTAGTACTTCAAAGTAGGAATCCCTTTGCATAAGGTCGGTGTAATAGCTACACAAACTGATGTAACAATTCTATAGAATGAGATTTCATAACGAGCTTTTACACTTTTAGTTTAAAATAATACCTTTTCAAATTCATTTCACTTTTTGGGGGATTTATCAATTGCCATTAAAATGAAATAAATAAATAGATACATCTATAGCGATTTGGATATACAATTCAGATCATGTGTGTGTTAAATACGAGAATATGAGGTGACAAAATTTCACTGCAAATATATAAATACTAAGAGCAAGTCAATAACTGATAAAACATTTGAAACGTTCACATTTATTTTGTAATAATTTCATTTATAATGACATTTATGAAATTCCGAATGAAAATTCTTACTCTCGCCATGAAAAAACTTTAATTCTAGCAATTACATCTTTTTTTATTTTGAATTAAACAGATAATGAGAGTTTCGCTCGAACTAATAAAAATTAATTTCAATTGAGAATATTCTAACATGACCAACAACAAATTTAAATTTGTATTATTCATAAATCAAATAATCTTTGGTTAAAATGTATTCAAATAATTCTCATTATTCACTGGAAACCGCTTCACTATTTATTAGCATTTGCAGATGAATGCAATTTTCTGCATGCGAATTGTAACTTAATTTTTAATAATAACTCTGACAAAATTATATTCATATAATTGGTATATATTGGTTCGAAGCATTCAGTTTGATCAAAATACAACGAATTTACGTTCAAGCATGTTCTTAATAAATTTCTTTAAAAACGCATTACCGGCAAAGAGTTCTTATCATCTAAAGCTTATTTCTCTGAATAACAGCAAATAAAATAAATAAGCAATGGAGATGAAAACACCAAAAAGAAACTTATATTTAAAACCATCGACGTTTAAATATTACCATTATTCTTTCAATTACTTATAAATGACAAATAAATGACTTCACTTTTTTTCAATGAAATGAACATTTTCATTTAAAATACGTCAGCTCTTAACAAAATTATATAAAGAAGAATAAAATGAAATATACTAAATTATATTCTGTCTTTCTAAAACACATTTTTCTTTACAGGGAAAACTATTCAAACAACACCTCTCAACCCTTATTCGAACATTTGATTGATAACGAAGTCAGTTTACATGGCGGATTGTATTCTAAAGAAATTTCGGAAAAATCATTTACAATCGAAGCAAAAAATGCAAGCAGGTAAGACAATTTTTAGTAAAAACAGTTTTCAATAAAAATCCACTATGTAAAATATGAATTTAGAAGCACATTTATTGTTTACAATAAATGAAATCGAAATCGTTCAGAAACTGTGATTTGAAAAGCCAATTGAATGAATAGCGTATCATTAATAAAGTTGAATTAAATTTACAGCTCTACGAAAAACATTCATTTCCGCTGTCTCGAAACAAAAGGACGCGCGCATAATTGCTTTTCGGCGTTTTATCAATAAATACATAATTCATTTAATTAAATATTACACGCCATAGACTGAACATGAATTTCAGCGTAGGTAATACAAACAAATGTTGAGTAAAAAAAAGTTTGATAAGAGGCTCTTATTTTGCGCTTGCGCGAGATACATTTCAATTGCCAAAAGTTCACGCTTGTGAAGCCGAGAGCAGTAATGAACGAAGACGTTCGGAGCAATTTATATTTCGACTACGATTTCGTTATTCATGATGAGCTGCGATCTTTGTTGAAGAAATACGTCGGAATACCGTGATAAAAACTATTACTTTATATCACGAAATAACTCTTGAAAAAGCTCAAAGGATAAATAAGAATATAAATTCGTGAATAGATTTATAAATGATAAAAATTGGGAGATTTCAACCAAAGAGCTTATTATAGAATTTATTTCATTTCATATAGATATAAAATAAAATAATCATAACAAATTAATAATAACAATAAAATAGAATATTGCATTATCTGAGTTTATTTTATTTTGTGTAAAATAAATTCAGATAATGTAAAACGCAAAATAAGACATTATAAAATTATCCATTATATTTACTACGAAATCATATGCATTTGAAAGCATACATGTAGAACAATTTAAACAAATAAACAGGTAAACATATAAATACATCAAATGTATTTTCAATTAAAATTATGCAAACATACGATGTGGAGCATACGATGAAATTAAGATATTCATTTTAAGTTGAATTATTCAAAACTGAATTAGTCATATTATAATGATACGATGTATAAATATGTCCCATACACTTTTGAAAGATTAAAACACAAAGAGGTCGTGGTTTTGTCATAACAAAGGATTTTCATCACTTAATAGTAAAACATTCGTAAATGAAAAAATTATAAACGTTTTCACTTCAAGTAAAGAAAGTATCTTTAAAAGGCAGCTTCGCATCTTTTTCCTCTTGCAATCGTGAGCTTAGAGTGTAAAAACTCATTTCGTCGGTGGGATTATAATTTGGTCTGATAAAAGTTGGGTTTGCTGTTTCTAACGTGGCGTCCAAAAAGCATGAACTTTTCTCATTGGCGTAATGTGCAGCTGGCTGTTTAAATAATTAAACGCTCATCGTTAAAACAGTGCAATAACGGAGTATATATTCGTTTAATCAACAGGATGAACAAAGAACGGCTCACGCGGCATTTGCATAAGCGAGCGACGGTGGATCCGCGAAAAACGACGTGCATGCTGTACCTGCAAGCGGACCATCAATTCTTTGCTCGTTACGGCACCGAGGAAGCTTGCATCGAGGTTATGACGAGACACGTGCAGCGGGTCAACTCTATTTACAGGCACACCGGTGAGTCGTCTATTACTACTTTATAACTCACACTGTTCCTGACATTAAAATCTCTTTCGATTTATCTTCTGTAGATTGGATAATAAAAATATTTTGCTTCCAGAAAGACCTCATTTCAACCTTCAATTCATGTGCAAAACTCGCTGTCTTTGTCTTCCCTATGGATATTCCACTTTTACGCTCCTCCTCCGGGTCTTTTGGACCCACGTTTACTTTAAACGGCTCAATTCTAAAAACGAAGCAATTCACTGTCCTAAATCGTGAAATGTAATAAACATACATTTTGCCGAGTATTTTGCGATATACAAATGCTCGATTTTTGAATTCAATCCTTTGAATTTGCAACTGAATGTGCAACTTGATTTTTTTCCATTACTGAAATGGTATCCTAACGTTTCTCCGCACGTATTAGGAAAACCATTTCGGCGTTCGCTTTCGATTATCAATAAGCTGGGAATAATCTCGTAAAGCTACGATTGCCAGAATCGAGCGTTTGAATGCTCTTTGTAGCCGCCTTTATACCTTATTAGCATTGACACGCTCGTGGAGAACAGTTGGATGCGGTCACCTACCACTGTACGCGTTAAGTATAGAAAGTATCACTCGACGCGTTGCTGCCCACAAGCTAGTTGATTCTAATGCTATTCGTATCACTACGGATTTTGCCACGATCATTCTAAGCACACCTAACGTTCACAGGGCAGTCTATAGAATGATAATCATTTGCATATTACGGGATATGTGTTTCTGTATGGTGCGAAATCAAATACTCTTGTTTTGATTACTTTTATGAGCAAATCACAGTTAGGGAAAAATATCAATTTCGAGAGACACTCGAAATTGTTTTGTTGAAACACTCTGTTTTGTTTATCACACACTTAATGAAAAAAGGTTACAAATTATAGTGTTTAAAATTAACTGACAATTTTGAGCACTATACAATTGAGGGAAAACAATGTTATACTCAACATTAATTGAACGATATATCAGTTTAAATAAACTTACAAACAGCAAGGATTTAAAGTTGATATGATTTTCGCGATACATGTGATATTAATAATGATATTTCTCATCAATGTTTGTGTTTATAAACTTTGAATAACTTGTTTCTTGAAATGAAATTAACATCAGCAATACAGTAATACAATTTATTGCCATTTATATATAATAAAAATATTAATAAATACTAATTTAGCGTTAAAAATAAAATATGATTAAATGCACGCTTTTTTAAAATAAAATACTTATCATAGCTATTTATAAAGCAAAAATGTAATTACAAAATAAATTACAAGCTTTCGAAGCGTATCATTGTTATTCACATTGATTCTAATCCGCAAATGTTTTATCGTATGTATAGCCAACGATTTTGTGTAAAATCACAAAAAAATGTTACATTTATTTCCCTGTTGCAAATACATTTGACTAAACATTCTACTAGTTTTTATTTCCCTAGAATCGGAAAAAGTATTTTAGCAAATTACCTAGTCGAAAATCACAACAACCTGATTCGTCGCAAGCCAAGCGGTGACAAAGAATTTCCAGTTGTTTTTCCGGAAGAAGAGCGGAATACGTTTTTGTTGAATCGGGCTCGTAATTAGAGTAAAAAGCGAGCATCCATTTGTAAATGAAATTCAAGCGCGTAGTCATCGACAACGTTTAATGCGACCCTGTCAGTGGAGTTAGTTATTAGGTTTCTTTGTGCTGGCCAAAGTGAATTCGGAAAGTGACCACGGAATCGAATTTTTTGTCAAAGGATTTTACGGGTATCAGAAATACCCCGGCGCTTTTCCGTACAAACACAAATTGGAATGAATAATAACGTTTACACTCTTTGTTTTTCTTCTGGCTTATGTCCCCTTCTTCTTTGAATGTAGATGCACTGTTTTTCGGGCGATGAAATTGATTCGAAAAAAGGGGCTTCTTATCAGATTGTGGCAAGATTGATGACGAGACTTATTGGTTTGTATTCTCGCACACCCGACACGTAGTTTATTTAGGGCTCTCATTCGTCGAGCCCGCACAATCTTCGAGTGCATTTAGCCGCGGTCAATCTCGATCGTGAGCTGCAAAATGCCACGGGTTGTTTACGTTTCCGAAGAATACGAGTATTGAATTTTCACATTCGTTTCTTGCGATAATAAACAATTCTTTCGAAGAGGAAATGAAAAGTTCGATTTTCAAAATGAACTCGATGGCAAATGAATTTGAAATGCCGAAGGTTCAAATCAATCAAACAATGTCAATAATGATTATGAATTATACAATTTAGTTAATTAGTCAGTAGAATCAGGACACTTTTCATAAGTATAATCTACATTTCCATCAACTAATCAACTGGATTCATAAATTTATATAATTAGGATGACAAAATCATAATCAAATTTGCATGAAATCTTAACATTCTTCATAAATACGAATTACGTTATCTTCAAGTAAATGAACTAAAAATTACCGTATATTGTGAGAAAAAATGATATTATTATTAATGAAAAGTTGATAAAATCATAACATTTGCAACGAAAATCAATGAATCGATGAAACGAAAAAAGGTCAGATATATGATTAAACAAATTAAAATATTGGATAAAATCTTTTCTTAGTCAAATTGCTGTTAAAAGATCGATACAATTATTGAATATTCTAAATTTATACTTTATATTTTTACCAATTAACGTCACGACATTTTTTATAAAGATAATATCAATTTTTTCATTCATGCTCTCAGCATAGTCTGAAAAGAGTAATCTACTAAAACAAATCTTTGATTGCGAAGTCTTCTTTTATATTGTTTTCTTATATCCGATAAAACATAAATCAAAAACAGTTAATTGCATAGCTGATAAGTTGATTCCTTGGGGAAAAGTTGTTTTCAAGAACAGTAATAAAAAATAAAAGAAGTAAACAACCCAGGAGACTGTTCTATTCTTTTAAGAGCTCAGCTTTACGACGTCCGCGATAAAGCATTCTGAAGACGATGTACGGTGGTGCACGAATCAGCTAAATTATAAAAGAAAGATGTCAGCAAACGAGCATTCAAAACCTTTTTTGCATGCTTATTCATGACGGGCATAGTAGACGAATTGAATAACATTCAGGAAACGACTAATAATTGTACGTCGTAAGCATTCGTGCGAATTTATTTAATTTGTGTTTGATTTATGAAATTGGTCTCATTAAAATTTTGAATTCAATGAAAAAGGAAACAAAAATCGCTGAGCCATCGTTTTTAGAAAAAAATGTTACAAGAAATATATTTACAGTAATATCTCTTCTGTCTTTAATATTACATAAATATGTTGCAAATTGGATAAAAGTACATATCAGTTATTCCGAAGTCTGGTAGTATTTTATTTTGAGCCTTAATAATAATTCGACAAATTTGAATATGCATTTTCACGTGATACATATTATATATAGTTTTATGTAATTATATATGTACTTTAAAGCATATACTCGAAATAAAATACGTTGTAAGACTATCGTTAAAAAAGTAACCGTCGAAAGTAGTAGTAAATTTACATGAATATTGTAACTGTTCTACCATTCAATGCAATTTTCCAAACATATTATGCGTATTCATACAATTCATGGTACGGATCGTTCCTGACATATTTCAGATTAAAAATATGTGTCAGTTGAATAACCTCAGCAATTATGAAGAAAAAAATGCTACAAAAACTCGCGTGAAATAAAATTAATTTGAAAAGAAAAATTTCAAATATTTCATTGTAAATTGTATTATTATATTCCAATACAATTATATTACTATTGCTGTTATTCAAAATTATCGAAAAACGACACGTGTGTACGTAAGATTCAGATTTGGTTTACTATTATAAATGTTGTCAAATACAACATAAAAATATGCCATTTTACTATGATTTTGTAAATAATAAATTGAATGATGTAATTTTAGGATTATTGTGTAAATAAAAAAGGTTTAAAAGGTTTATTGTTTATATTGTATTTTTAATTGTAAACCATTAAATGTATAATTTCAACTATAAAGTGATATAATACTGGTGTAACTTTACATTGTTTTGGTTCAGTGTATATACAAATCATATATATATAAAAATGGAGATACCTAAATGTTTTTTAATTTTATGTTAACTTTATATATACAAAAAGACCAGTCATATAACTCTAATTATATACACACACACATGTATATATAAATATATATATATAATTACATCATGTATCCATATATGAAACAGACACGCCAAATATATAGTATACATATAATATTTATTATAAGTTATATACATAAAATGTATAAACAATTAATATGAAGAAATATTAATTATTATATATATTAATTTCATATATATATAAAATTAAGATTACAAAAATTTGTATTCAACAATGCTAAAATTTGTTTATAAATTTAATCATATTTGAAAGTAAAGATTATTTAGGACAAAATGAATATTAATGTACTAAGTATAGAAAAATAACTTTTTAAAGCAACAAAGATGAAAAATGAAAAAGTCGAATATGAAGAAAAAGCCGACAAATCTTGTTTTTGGATGGCAAGGAAGAATAAGGGCTTCTAAACAAAATAGGGGAAAATCTCGTTGAATGCACTACATCGCGAATGATTTAATACGCCGAGAAAAACTGTTTACCGGTCGAGCCGTTGGAAATAAAATGGAAAATTGTTCCGGGTAAATGAATTAGCTGTCGTGCGTGAAACGGCTGCAGGTTTTCGATTGTTTTGCAGTCTCGGCCTTTTTTTTCGAGCCAAGTGATCGTCCTTTCGCTAGCATAGCACAATTTTTCGCCAATTTTTGTCGCTTTTTGCGCGTCCTCGCAATTTTTTCGATTCACTTTTCTCTGCCTTTTTCTCTTTTTTCGTTTCTTCGACACCGCCCTGTAGATATTCTCAATCGGAGGAATTCTCACGCGTATTTCTGCTTAATTGAAAGAGATAACCGAACAGAAGGAAGAAAAATTTTAGGCGAACAAATCAGAGTAACGGAATTGAAAACCGAAAAAGACAATCCGTAACTTGAGTTGAGATGAAAATATATTATTCACGCTCGAAACATTTTTGTACTTTATTTTTTCTTCGAGTTTATTCCCATGGGTAAAAAGTAATTACCAAATGAAGGAAACTATCGATTCGGATGGCCAATAAAGACGGCTATCATTATTTATTACTTCAAGGAATTTACTTTTACTTTTGAAAAATTGAATCTCGCTTATCTTTTCAGTACATTAGATTTCAGAAGCCTATTGCTTCGATAGTTTATCATACATAACTTTGTTACAGATGTTTACTTTGTTTTACTGGCACTTTCTGAAACGGTGAAAGAACAACTACAATTCATGGTAGATAACAAATTTTATGTATTTTCAATATTACTTTCTCTTCGTTCGATATTATTAGGTACGAACGAAAATATGCAGTAAACATATAGAAATTAATCAGGATGGTTAAAACTAACGCGATTAAAATTACCAAATTTCATTATATTTCCGAATAAAATTACAACGCATATTTTGTACTCAATTATATTTGGAAAATATCGCAAAATTGTGTTTTACTTCGAATTATAGATTCAATTTTGTACTATCTGTTTTTTTATACAATATTTCAATCATTAAAATTTGAAATATCTTTAAATCTTTAACGCTAAATTTCGTTGTAGTGCAACGTAGTCGATATAAAATATCATGTACAACGAAGTCGATATGTGTAATTAAAATATATGTGTAATTAATATAATACTTCCATATATAATTCATTCGTGTTAACATTTATGTAGACGTAAATTATTTCGTATATTACATAAGAAATTTTAAATTATGACATTATACATCGTTGAATGTATTATATTTATGACATGCAATTGAGTATACAAATATTATACATATGTTATAAACAAAAGTATATGCATAAGTCACGACACACACAAACAATTGAAATATATATTGCACACACCGATGTACATATACTTATAAATAAGTGAAAATTAAATACTTTCCTTTTTATTGAAGGAAAAACATACTTTTCTTATGAACAACAGTTAAGAAACGAACAGTTTTTCTTTTACATTTTAAAAAATAATTTTTCGCTACGCGAACCATAAAACAAGTTTTTACTCCCTCGGGAGTAAATACACTATATAGGCAGTGAAGCACGAATTTTACTCCCCCGCAGAAATAAATCCTCCTTTTACTCCCTCTTTTTCAGAATTGAATATGTTTTTATATTTACATGTAACGTAAAATATTTTGTGAGCCATGAAAGAAAATATATATCTGCTTCTTTGGGTGAAGGGGCACTCTCGACCTTACCTCGATCACCTCGCAAGCGACACTTCACACCAAGGAGTGAAAACTTATTTCCATCTCTTGATGCACAATATACTATCTTATTTTTGTTATATATGCAACATTGCATTTATGTATTGTTGTATATTCTATTATGTGTTCAATCGTACTTCAAATTTATATTTTTCAATACGAATGTAATATTGATGTCATCATTTCAAGGGTTTTGGATAAAATGATCGGATGATTTTTGAATCGTTTTATGAAATGAATATTTGATCAATTCTACTATTCTGTTGCAAGTTTTGTTTTATTTTATTCTATGCTAATTATTCATCTCTTCATTGAATATGATCTTTTTTTAATCGTTACTTTTATTATATCATCAAAAATTCTATGTAATGCTTTTAATTTTTCAGTCACTTTAGTTTTATCGGTTCAACATGAGTTCTTTTAAATAATCTTCATAAACATCTAATTTACCTTATCCACTTTTCAGTTTTTATCTTGTTTCATTCAATTAAAATTACAATGAAAAACTTGTCTACTAACGAACAACTTCATCGACAGATACGATAATTAGCATTCTCATTCTCTTACAACCGGCATTAATCGAAAAAGCGATCAGGGGATGCGCCGTTGAAATTTCTCAGTCTTCCGCGAGTCAAACAATCCAAAAAGTTTGTTAGCGGTGTCGTTTTATATCCTCACGATGATTGAGTAGTCGAATGTTCGCGTTGCCAAGTTCTGGCGAACACGTCGGATTCGGAGCGTATTACTTTCGCGAGCCAATAATTCGCAACTTACTGTCTCCGGCCGAAGCTTTCGTTCAGCGCCTCGAGGAACCATCCTAATGGACAAAGTTATGTGCAACAAATCGATTGTTTTAGCAGTTAACATGCCCGTGGATGGGCAACTTTGCTTTTGAAGAAATCGCCGCGCAGTTGTTGCACCCTGACAGTCTAAAATTGAGACGGCCGCTTTTCTAATTGCCCTGCTTCGAGTTTTTTTTCCATGTACCGACTTATGCCTTCGCTTGCAAGCTAATTTCACAACCTTTTGTTTTGACTTTTTCTTGTCTTCGGGCACAGTTACCGCAAATTTCTCTTTTTTCATTGTCTTTTTTGCAATTTTAATTAAACTTTTTAAGAAGTAATTAATGAGAATTCGCGGAATTCGCAAAAATGTGAAAAAGATATGGTAGGCAATTTTAAAATTTTCACAGAGATGATTTTACTTTAATAGAAAGTTAGTCCATAACTTATTTTAGGATTTTTAATGTTTTCATCGTTTTATACAATTTCATTAACCTTGACAAAAGTCTTTTATGTAATAACGAAATACTGAAAGACACCGATTTGAAATATTTTCTATGTCCATAGAAATAATATTTCACAATGAACAATATCACAAATATTATAATGTTGATTAATATATAATTTGATCAATTAAATTTCAATTAGAAAC
>JABFQD010000171.1:0-34466 GCA_022817045.1 Psix sp. ZL-2020
TAGGTTCAATTAATATTAATTAATTGATTTTATAACGTTAAATTAATTATTGATATCAATTTAATAAATTCGTTGATATTAAAATAATATTTTTTAAGCATAATTGTTCATTTAGGGAGTTGATTATCAATAAATTTATGTAAATATTTAAAATTTCTTATATTTAATTAAGAAAATAATCTACTTCTATCTACTTATTCAGACTATGAAATTAAAATTTGATTTAAATCGGATTTAAATCTGATTTAAATAAAAAAAATCGATTTTTTGATTTTTTTTAAAAAATCATGATTTTTAGAAACCCTGATGCAACATATAGAATTAAAAATGAATACAATTATACACTAAGTACATGTGCACTCCTTACGATACAAGTTTCTAAATTGATTGATGTTTTCTTTTTTATTAAAGATTTTTAATGTCTCATTTTCAGTACAAATTAATATGTATTGATTAAATTAGAAAGTTAAAAAACTATTGGTTGAAATATACATCAATTTTATGTAAATTTAATTTTTTTTATAAGCTGTGTTTTGTCTCGGTGTTTGAAATGTTGTAATCGCAAAATTGGATTAAAGTTGGCAAATTTTGCTTGCGATGTAGTGACAGCACCTGTTAATAGCGTCCTTTTACGGGCAGCTAACTTGGTTTCTCCGAGGCCCAAGATACAAATACACAATACTAAAACACTCTTATCAGGAAACATTGCGTGGATATTGAAAACACTGAACAAAACATGTACAGTTGAAATATTTTGTTAAATTATTTGGAAGAAAGCATTAATAATTATTAAATTTCGCATCATTGCGACGATTTAAATCACGATTAAAATTAAATGTTTTTTTTTTATAAAAATCAGTGATTTAAATCGAAAAAAATGGGTTTGTAGTCAAAAAAGTTGTTCATGACAAAGTATAAAAATCCAAAAATTAGATTATATATGGTTTTTTCTTGTATAAATATAAAATATATATAATAAATAAATACAATTTTCACATTAATATTTTTTATTCTCATCAGAAATTCCACAGGTAGAATATAATTATGTTATTAATAATAATTTAAAATTAAAATAACAAATAAATATTTGAATAAAAATCCTTCGAAATAGTTCACAAATAGATGATATGACAACTATCTATCATTCGGTTTTGTCCGAGTTGAAATGCTTGTACAGAAACACAAGTTTTGCTATCTTTTCAGTTCCGAGTTGGTTCTGGATCTTTGAA
This sequence comes from Psix sp. ZL-2020, assembly GCA_022817045.1. NCBI lineage: Eukaryota > Metazoa > Arthropoda > Insecta > Hymenoptera > Scelionidae > Psix > Psix sp. ZL-2020. The sequence continues at coordinate 1,230 of JABFQD010000171.1, forward strand.
TGCACAAGTCCAAATGTCGAAAATATTCTTTCTGTACTAGTTGATGAATTTGAATCAATGTCGTTTTTAAAATCTCCACAAATTTTCATTAAAGTGATCCAATTTTCCAAGTAGTGTTCCAGACAATAATATATTGTATTGCAACGTACTTCCAATGCCAAACAAGGCTTTATTAGATTTTTATTTCATTGAATTTTGCTCTGGCAAAATGGTTATTGCGGAAATATTTTATTGCTAATTCTACATATTTCGTCACTCCATGAATCTTCATGTTCTTCGCTGTTAAATTTAAGATTAATAATTAATAATAGATGTGCTGAGCAACCATATTCAATAATACTGGTATTTTGTTCGGACTCTACATCTCATGCAGGACATGTTTATAGCATTGTCAGTAACAATACTGCCAACAGTGTATTTGAATTGATGTTCGGCTGTTCTTATAAATCTGTCAACGATTTCTTCAAGATACTCAGCCGTGTGATGATACCCGCATGTATCGACACTATCAATAAAATATGATTTTATTGATAGAAAAAGTGAAAATAAAAAGAGTGAAAAAGTGAACCACTTTTTCTTGTTCTTCTTCATAGATTTCAATTAATAAATCATTCCTGATTTTATCCCTTTTTGGAGAAGTATAACCCGGCCTCAAGGACGCGACCATATTTTTAAATGCTGGATGGTTAACGCATTAAAATGGGATGTTGGTTGCATACACAAATTGAGTAACTTTTGAATCTAATTCTTTTTTTTTGGTCATTGGAACTGGTAAATATGTAATTTTTCAGGCTAGGTTTTATCTTTTTCTTTGTTTGCGTATATTTAGCGGCCGCCCTTTTAGATGAGGGTAATCCTGAAATAGAATGCAAATACGAATAATATGAATTTCATAACATTAAAAAATAAGATTGATACAGAAAACTCAGAAATATATTTAAAAATATTGACAAATACTATGTCAAACACGGGAGGTCGGCGCAAAGTATTATCCTGGAGTGAATTATCAGACCCTTGACTTTGCTTCGGACTAACAATTCGCTTTCAGACAAAATTTTTCGAACTTTCTTTTTGAAAAAAATTTTATCAGTATATTATATGCACTAATGAGTCATGCACACAAGTTCAATATATACGTCATTTTTATCCCTATTTACAAACTTACATTGTTTTACAAACATAAAATAATATATTTCACTACTACAGATTCATTTAATTCTTGAAATATTCGTATTATAATTTTTAAATAATAAGAATAAGCTTGTTTGAATTTTATTTATTTTTATGTTGTTTGTTTGAATATATTATCGTCATTTTCACTCGTTGAAGGAGCTGTATAATTTTTCGGAATGATTTTTCATTCGGGTAACAATATCTTGCATTTCTTTATTGCAAATTTTACATTTTGCACGCAATCATTTTCCATCTTTTATATTTTATCATAATTTGTTCACGCAGGATCTTTTTCGCAGTCCTGACATCTTTTCAGATTTTTAATACGAATAATAAATTTTCGTGGTATAGCGTATTTTCAGAAATAAACATGTTTGATCGCGAAAAACAAGTTATACATTATAAAATACTAAAATTAACCATAAAATTGTTCTTTAATATTAAAAAAGGACTTACCTAAACAATGTTAGATGGAAATGTTGTTACAACTACTCGGTAACTTAGAACTTTGTACAGTATGCGTAGTTAAAGACTCGATTTTTTGGTATCTTTTGTCATTTTTAAATTTCACATTGATAAATAAATTGAACAAGAAGAACAAAAATATTAAAAAAAACTAGGCATTAACTGCGCATACTGTAGCATCAGTAATTTTTTTATGCTTCATTGTTTAATTATTTTTCTTCTGACTTATTCATGTCTGTAATTAACAGTTCTTTGAGTTTGTCATAACCAATTAATTATCCTTGTATTTTATTTTGTATACATTTTTAATCTCATTCTTTAATTTTCGAAATTTTAATATACTTTTTAAAGCATCAGAAATTTATTTATTTAAATCGGATTTAAATATAATTTAAATAAAGAAAAATCAATTTATTTGATTTTTTTAAAAAAATCGCGATTTTCATTAACCGTACCGGTATCAATAATTTTTACATTTATTTACAGGGAAATTTAAATATTTTTAACATTGAAGACCCTTCATTACCGGTGTATTCAGCAGTTGCTCATTGTGATTTCATTAATGCCATTGATGGGGTAGCAGGTCAAAACGTAGGATACGGCGCTCCAGAGTTAGTTACTGGATCCAGAGATGGCAGTGTAAAAATTTGGGATCCTCGACAAAAAGATAAACCTGTTGCTGTTATGGAACCAAAAACTGGAGATACGCGAAGAGATTGTTGGTCAGTAGCATTTGGAAATTCGTTCAATTCTGAAGAGCGAGTTGTTGCAGCTGGCTATGACAATGGAGATGTGAAAATGTTTGATTTGAGAGCTATGACTGTGAGATGGGAAAGTAATCTTAAGAATGGTGTCTGCGGTTTAGAATTTGATCGAAAAGAAATTCCTATGAACAAAATAGTAGCGACAACTTTAGAATCAAAATTTTATGTATTTGATTTAAAAACAGAGAATCCCAAAAAAGGATTTCCATATTTAACAAAAAAGGTATTTATTTATGTAGTAACACATTTTATACAGCATTTAAAATGATTTTTACATTATAAATCTATTTTCACTAATTCGTTGTTTTTCAATTCATTTGTATGATAAGCTATGTATACAGTTTTTTAGCGTTTAATTGTTATATCATTCTCTTCTCTCTTTGAAAAATATAATTAAAAATTATCCATACAGGCACATAATTCTACGGTTTGGACAGTACGACATCTGCCACAAAATCGTGAAGTATTTGCTACGGGAGGAGGAAATGGATCTTTATCTTTATGGAAATAGTACGTATCAATTATTTGTAACGTAAATTATTTTTAAGTTATTTTTAATTATTCGAATGAAATTTCATTCGTGATACAATAATAATTAATGTTATTGTATTGTCAGTTAATTGAAAGTAAGTTTCAATAATTTTTTATTGTAAATTAATATGTTATATAATCAAATATTTTTGATGACACTGCGATAACTTTGAATTGATACATTTTCAATTAGAGTCAGAGTCTTTTTGTGTATCGAGTTTCTTGTCATCAGGTAAAGTGTAGATGGTTTAAGTGATTACTTTCTATATATCAGCTTGTTTCTGATTAAAGAAAACTTTACTTTTCGATGAGCTTGGGTATGTTTGATAGATAAAAAATTAGGTGGAGTCTGGGGAAGCCTGAGTTGGAGACTAGGTTAAAATCATTTTCAGGATAATCACGGTTTTCCTTGTTTTTTTATCTCAGTTCCCAGTTTTTAGAACAGCTGATATAGAGAAAAAAAAACAGATGAACTGAGGTGAAGAACATTTCAAAGTCGAGATTGCTTTTTTTGGATTTATGTAAAATCATAGTTGTTTACAATCGATACGAGGTACTTGATGATTAGAACAACCAAATTTATATTTATCTCTATTCAGTGGGAGAACGTAAGTTAGGAACTTAAGGTGCTCACCAGAGGTGTCAATGACAATGATAGTATCATTAAAATATGAATATTAATTTTTGGATTAATAATCTTGTTCATAATCTTCTGACAATTGTTAGAGTATTAAACACCCTATAGGTTATTAGGTTTAATTTATGAATAGGGATATTTCATAAAAGAGATTTCTAAGCTATTTAATAATACAGAGCTGATCAAAGATGCTTAGCATATCAGTTGTAAATAAAATATCGTTTTTCTGTTCATATTTAGACCTTAAAATTTAATACAAATAGTAAGAGCTGGGATAACAGTTTTATATATGAGCTCATTAATTCTTTGATTCTTTTTCAAGTTTTGGATCAAAAGGCAAAGCTGGGGCTTTATTAAAAAAATTCAACCTTTTTAACACAAAAAATTATTATCATTTATAACGGCATATATATGAGATAATAATAGGCGTTAATAGGCGTTTGCTTCAGGGTAATTGAAATTTGTTTGGAAGTAGACATCTTACAAAATTCAATTCTAAGATACATACATTGGATAAAAGAATTTTGGGCTCAGACTCATGTGAGTTACCGTGCAGAACAAGTTTTATTGAGATTGGAACCTTTTTCTCTTACATAAATCTATTGGATACAACATCAAACAATGCTCTTTATGGAAACTAAAAAAGGGCTTACATAATAGGGCTGTTAAAAACTGATTATCTATTGGACACATTCACTCCTATGCATATATATATGTATTATCACTTGTTTTACAACTTTAGTATTTTTTGCATATTTAACTACAAAAAAATAAAGGACTTTCTCATATCGGATGAAAAGAACACTGATTTTTAAAGTAAAGCATGAAAGTGTGCCCAGAGATTAACGAAGTAGTCGCTAATACTGTTTTTTTTTATTTTGAAAGTTGGGTTTTTTTGGGATTATTTTCAAAAGCAATAAATTATGCCACTTGTAGAGTACCTCCACTGTCTGTTGCATGAAATGACAACTTTTTTGGTTTAGGAATATCTAGGTTAAGGACAGGAAATTTAGGTATTCTTTTTATTAATTTTGTAGAGTGAAAACAATTTGTTTTAAAATACTTATGAAAATAATTGTACGGCACATATAGTCAGTGTGAAAATTATTTTAAATTTCCACATCATTGAGATAAATACTATAAACATTATGAAGTGCTGTATTTTGTGTGAGCTTAAACAACATGCGATTTTTTTAATGAAATAAAATTTTAATTAAGATCAAATTGTGATCTGTTAGGATTACAGTTTGTTATCTAAACGAATATTATTTTCAATTAGATTTAATACTCAATATATTATGTAATGAAAACTATGAATATGTTAAATTGTTTGGTTTCATTTTCAGCAACTATCCTGAATCTAGAAAACAAGTGGATACAGATGGAATTGAATATGGAGTTATTGGCACTGTTGATCTATTACAAAATTCAACTTTATCAACACAACCAATAGGTTCTTTAGACTGGAGCCCTGATAAACAAGGGTTAGGTGTCTGTGCTTCTTTTGATCAAAGTTTACGTGTAATAATTGTTACAAAATTGAATATTTTATGAATAAGAATAAACATTATTTATTATACACGAAATAACTTTATTCAAACTACATATTGATTTGTCAAATTATCCATTTTTTTTTATTTTTTGTATTGATATTCGATTCTTTGACTCCTAACTGACTTACATAATGTATTTTGTGCTGATAGCCACCATAACTGCCAGGATAGATAAAAGAATATATAAAGTGTTATTTGTATTATTAAAAATAGTGCAGAAGAGAAAATTGACGAATAAAGAGTCCTGCAAGTCACCATACATGAAGTCGACATTCACCAAATTGATCTCGACTCTGGATTGAACCAAAAGGAAGTTATGGGCCTTGATTGAAATAAGAACGGCGACCCAAGTCCAAATTATATAGACATATTGAATTATTCATCCTCTTATTCCGATGATTCATTGGATGTCAATAGGAAATTTCCAAGGCACAAAAATATGATAATGAAATTTTTTAGATTTTGTGAATCATTCCTGAATCGGAAGAGAAAGAGGAAATAAAGATAAGCGAGAGTGTCAGAAAGCGATGTAATTACTGGATGCAAAAATGATTAAAAAATGATTATCCAAAGGTTATCGCGGCTCTATCAAAAAGTGACAACATTTGAGATAAATACTGGCTCGCAGTGCAGAACACTTTGGGCTCAGCGGTGTCTGCCTTGGGCCAAAACATTTTTACAAATCATCATCATTCTAAAAATTTCTGATTCTAAATATAAAGAAGTGATGGAAAAGTCTTGTTCGAATAAGTTTCTGTTTGGAGAAAAATCATCAAAGAAGGATCAAAAGCGCTGGACAAGATTGGAAAAGATTATCTTTAATCCCGTCATCCCTACAAAAGCATGCAGTCCGAATCGGGAAACGAAAGCACAGATTCGAGACAACAAAGTCACTCGAAATAGGTCTACAAGTTCAAATTATGGACCTTGAAATTCAAAAACAATGTCAATCAACAACCGAGATCTCTATTATCTGCACAGAACTCTTAATACTCAATGAAGTTCAAGGCCTTGTTAATTACTGACAACAGTTTTAGAATGTATTAAAGATTATAATATTAAGTTCATAAGTCAACCTATACAACATAACATTTCTACGGGACGAATTGTAAATAGTGTAAGTAAAATAAAAGAAGTAAGAAATGAAATTGCAGGCTTGCTAGATCAAGGAGCCATACAAATTTGTCAACCTGAAAAAGATCAATTGTTTTCCTTTTATTTTTAAAAGAAAAAAATCTTACTGTACGTTCCGATTTGTTTTCAATTTAAAGAAATTTTAGTAAGCACATACACGCGGAACATTTTAAAGTGCAAGATGGCCAAACAGAGGCAAACTTGTTATCTAGCGGAGATTTTTTGGCAAAAATAGACTTTGAAAGGATATTTTTTACAATTCCGATCCACCAAAACCGTAAAAAATTCTTTAGATTTATATTTGAGTCTTAAATCTATGAATTTGTATGATTGTCATTTGGATTAAATGATGCATCTTTAATATTTATAAAATTTATGATACTCATTATAAATATATTAAGAAAGCAGGGATGCTTATCAGTAATTAACCTTGAAGATATTTTGTGTCCCGGAGCATCAAGTGAGATTTGTAAAAAAAAATGTTGCGAGCACTATTTCGATTTTAACTCCATTTTGTAAATAATTATAATAAAATTATTCTTGTATCGACTCGCAAACGTGAATTTCTGGAGCTTAATTATAATTCAATCGATTGCAATGTAAGTTTCCCGAAAGATGAAATACAAAAAGATTTAAATTTATTCCCTTACAACAGGATTTATATAGGAGAATTCTAGAAACTAAGATTTTTAAATCTTATTATCTACAACAACGACTATGACGCGATTATGCAGTTGCCCGAATCGCTGAATAATATATTTAATTAGTGGAAATTTAAAATTTTCAATAAGGTTAATTTATTACTAGAAGGAAACTAAACGATTCAAAATATAGTATAAACTATTTAGAACTGGTAGTAGTATTCATATGACTAACAAGTTTCACGAGCGATCGAAAAAATAGTTAAATTCTATTGCACATTTATAATACAACCGCAATAGCGGTTGTCTAATAGGAAAGTCCAGTTTCTTTGGTTGAACGAAATTGTTAAAAAAAAATGTAGCGATGGTGTCAAGAACGAAATATCTAGATTTTCGCTTTTTACAAGTCAAGCGTTAATTGCGAAGCTGATTATGAATTCCTATGGCGTAACGTTGACACAGAATGAGAGTTGGCTGAATTCGCTTATAAGTTAATTACAAAAATGTTTGGTGATCCTGTTGTTCATCTTTTTGTAATTAGATGTAATGCGAAATGCAAAACATCTTATTCTTTGAAAAAAAGACACAGAGGTAATGGTGATGGACGCGTACACTCGGAACTGGGAATCTCTGAATCGTTTTACACCTTTCCTCTTTCTCCATTATTTTTATAATCATTGCGAAAAATTATAATTGATCTGGCTACCAGTGTTTTTATTGTAATAGACTGATCATGTCAGCCATGGTATCCACTCTTTAAGTTTTTGTTAGCAAGCGAACCGATTTATTTAAAATTTTTCTCCATATGCGTTGCTATGTCTTTTTAGATCTGTTCAACATCCAAGACACAAATCTCGCACTCATTGCAGGACTGTTATCCGAAAAGCATTTCTCATGAAAGGATTTCCAGAAGAGACTACATATATTTGTCTAGCATCAACTGCTAAGTCCACTTTAAAACAATACATTATTATTTAATGGAATACATTTATTGTTTTTAGATATTTGTTTATAGTATATGCCAAGCAATTTTCGACTAAGAATACAATTATTTTTAACACATATTTAGTTATAAATTTTAGTTACATTTACATCTTGTTTAATATCATATAATAACGGAAACAAAAACAACGTGTTTGATGAATTTACTCATTTATTCTAAGTAAGTTCATAATAAATGTTTTTATCGCTAAATAAATAATAATGCCGCTTCATTCGTATTAATGGCATACGATGTGTTTTTGAATCTTTTAAAAATTTCCCCCGGCTAGTCGTAAGTTGATCATATAAGCTAATAATTACAGAAAACGGTGAACTAAACTTGAAGCACATCTCAAAATTTAAATCATCTAATCTCTTGATATTTCTTTAGTAATTACCATATGTAGTTAATATTACTCTGGTTTTATCACTAGTGTCGTTAGATATATAGTACCGCCATAACTGCTTTTATAATTTCTTTTTTTGGTCAGTACTCTCTTCAAAATCGTGAACTAATTGCGACTTATGTTGTAATCACTAGATTTGTCCAAGGCTAAAAAAACGTATAAGCACATTTTAGGATATTTACTGTTACTCATATTACTTGATTTTTCCAAATAAGATAAATTCTCTTGAGAGTTTCTATACTGATTCTGTTTGAACTTATTTTTAGTCTGATTATAAAACCAGAGGTGTGATTAGAATTTAAAGGAGAGACTTACAAATCCTTCATTGTAACTTACTAATGTTGTTCATTTAACCTTAATCTCTGACGCTTGGCCTGTATAGCATAGCTGAAGAGACAATGGCGTTGAAATGTTCGCTTCTGCTGCTCTTCTTAGTGATCATAATTTTCTATTTATTTATTATCAATTCTAGATCATTGCTTGTAGAGTATTTTTTTAACGGAATTAATTTATCCTGCAATTTTAACATGCTATCTGCCATTATGATCGAATCATCATCGAACAGGAGCAACTTAATGTTATTTTCTATTTCGTGATCTCCTTTTTCCAAGAAGAAAACAACTATGTCCGTTGAAAATAGTGCGAACAGTATCGAATTAAGGGAATCATCATACAATACTCCTATGATTTCTAAATCACAACGCTCTCCCAGGCACTAAATTCCCTGACTTGAGAACGCCCGCAAAAAAAGACATGGCAGGAGGATAAATGAAACACAGCGGTACGAGTCATTTAACTCTATTTTTTCTCTTATTTATTTTTATATTCGTGTAAGCAACGTCTTACTCCTATTTGCACGCTATATACCTTCGCTTCGACAAGAAAATTATAATGCCGCTGATCAATTCAAAACAACGCCTGCTGCGCAACAACTTTTGTAAATTATACGATATAAATTACACCATATAATAACACAATATAAATTATATGATACGAATCAAACTGTAAAATCTTTAAATGACAAAATGTAACTGAGTTTATCTATTTCTCATATGTCTAGCTATTCTTTTTGCTGGCTGAGGCAATGTCAGCAGCTTTTCTCACTGCTCAAAGTTGTTTGCACTAGCACTAGAGAATGACTGCACTTAGAGATCTGCTACTTTTATGCTTCTCAACTGCCCTTTCAGACCTTCCTGACTTTCGAATTTACTACTCTACTTTTACTCACTCTTAATAACTGCTGCGATGTGTCCTGGGTCCATGTTCACTACGAACCTGCCGACTTCTTTAAGATCTGGCTACTTTTATGCTTCTCAACTGTCCTTTCAGACCTTCCCGACTTTCCAATGTACTACTTATGCAACCATTATTATACTAACTTTTTATTATTATGCGCCTTTTTAAGCCTTTTCTTTTAAACACAATTGCTACTGAAGTTTTTAACTGCATTCAAAACGATAACTTATAGCCTTTGGTTCTGATAGGATAAAAAAAATTTGAACTTTTTGTTTCTAATTACTCCTTTTGTTATATTCACTTTTAATATATAATTGAGTTCGTCAGTTTTAATTTTTATTAGTATGAAAGCGTCATCTATAGAATGCTATTTACGAAATCCATTTCGGCCTTTTATGTGCGCATCTGCAGTATCGGCCGAGTTGTTCAATCTCTTTGTAATTGTTGTGGTAAATATCTTTGTAATAAAGTTAATAAGTGTCAATAACCTTTAAAATTGACTGAATATTTTTATCTGTTTTTTATGAACAGTTGATTGCTCATTTTGTTCACGCATTTTTCACATCAAATGTGCTGCTCCAACACATTTTAATTTCTATGGGAGACCATTTGAGTGTTGTTCGCAATGTGATTGCTCTGATACCAAGCGTGAATGTGCTTCCTAATTTTAAGCAAACAATGTAACGGTTATCAATTCCCTACTTGTGAGTGAGTCAATTTAACCTCTTCATGGTCTCATAGGAGGTCTCTCAACCTGCGCCGGTTGGACGCGCATTGGCTACCGCTCATGCCTTTTCTCTCAAACGCGCCGTTACGGCCGTTACAGTTTATTAACACCACTTACGAATCTGCACCCTCAACCTTTGCTCTCGACCTGTGGAGCAAGGGGCAGAGTGATAAAGATATTATTTAATATTTTCTCAACCACTGTTGACCAAGATAAATTTTAATGTTCTACTCCATAACTGTTAAAGTGAGTCCCCTTACCTTTCACTATCGAAGTGCTACATTCAGGTAAGTCTCCATGTCTGTTATCATAATAATAACAGATTTTTTATGGAATGATACGTTCGAAATGATATATCTTAGCAATTTGTGTGCCATTTGTATGCAAATGTTATTCATAACTTTTTGTAAAGTGTTCGGTGTTATGTTTTATTTCATCGTAGTGTGCCGGGTTTGCTTTACACACTTCATTCTATAAGAAACTATTAGAATTAAGTCAGGAGATGGTCGTAACTCAATCGCACATTCTTTCCTAATCCAGTGCTCAAGAAAAGTATTGTTTCAAACATTGAGAACGATCAATGCAAAACTTCTATCTCGTTGTAATCGAACATTGTTAAATGCTATACTACTAATTCGACGGTATTATCTGTTCATTCAAAAAACAGGTATTTTTGACCTGTTACAACGGTCCAACAATTCGATTGTATCAAATTCCAGCCCAAACATTTAATTTTCATTGTTTCGGCGTGGTGTATTCAGATTCTTTATTACTCTAAGTAATGTATTCAGATTCTTGCGTCCGAATACACATTACCTCGTCTTGAGTTTCGATCATTCTGAACCATTTGGGCTTTAGAATATGGCTCAGGCGACTTTCGTGGAAACTTTCAGTCTTACTTCTTGTCATCACTAACCCCGGATATTTCAATCATGAAGACACCGGGGAAATCGAACTTTTCGGCTATGATTTGCGAAACTCTAGGTGATTGGTGAAAAATTTCCCAAGATTCCGTTACTCCGGACCATTTCGGTCTCGGAGGAAACCTTACACTGGTTTATACACTGGGAAAAATGTTAAATATAATCGGTCTTGAAATTCTGAAATTATAATCAGCTGATGCACTGATAACGATGAATAAAGATTAAAAATGGAAAATGTATCATTTCAGCTTACTAGCGTGACAAGGAACGATTGACGATGATTGCAACCAACAATGACAAATCAAAATTTACCCCATGATTTGCGCCCGATACTAAACATAAATTAAAGATTTTTTTCATTAATATGAAATACAAGCCAAGGAAATTCTCGAAATGTCAGACGGAAGAATCTGGACGAAGCAATTGAAAAATGATTCTGGTTGAAAACAAATTAACTAATAAAATCCTCAACTAACTCATTGAAAATTCAGAGTACTAGCTACTTCTACACTTAAGGTGGTACGAGTGAAGTAAGATTTCAGAACAGACCAGATTACCTATACTTTGGTTTAGATAATAACGGTTGTAATGGAAAAGGCAGGTTGACTCAAGGTCTTGAAAACTTACCCGAATACCAAAATTTCACTTTACGAAGCATACATTATATAGGTCGAAAATTATTATGAATCGAGCGAAATGATTCGGACAAAGCTTCGGTATTCTGAAGTGTAGAATCGAAATCTGTGATAAAACATAGAGGCTCTCTTTCAAGATTTTAAAGCTGCCGTCGTCCTCATTTCTAGTGATGGGGATGAGGCATCAAGAATGATGTCAATCGATAGCTCTGTAAAAAATAATTTATACCTGATTTTTGTTTTTACATTTTGACGTAAAATATTCGTCAAATTTGAACTTTTTCACTCATTTTGGACACTTTGTATGAATATTGTATTGAATAAATAATATTCATTACCAGAATAATGTAGCAGAAAATATTACTGTTATTACTATCAAACGTGATCAAGCGAACTTTTGTCTCCCCCATCGGGAGCGCGCGTATCTTCCGATGAAATTTCGGAAGTAAAGTCCTGTTTGATATTTTTTAACTTTTAACGACGAAGCTCTGTGTAGTGATAAAAATTTGCGATTTCGAAAAAAAATCAACACGAGGAAAACTGAGTGCGTGTGGGTGTTCGGTGTGACGCGCGCATTTTGACATTTTTTAGGTGGTGTTTGATGTGCAGGAGTTCTAAAATGAACGACTAAGGAAGCGAAAAAACGATGAGTTCGTTCCTTTTGCTTGTATCAGCTGATGAGTTGGTCGTACTTTGCTCGCAGAGACAATTTGCTTGTTTTCTTTGTTGCTTTTGCACTTTTGGTTTTTGTGTTTCGCATTCTCTCACGGTTACGCTTTGATTTTTGTATGTGTGTATCTCATACAAATGAGAATCTCCCCATGATATTGCAGATTTTTACGACCTTTTACGCACGACAACAAATAGACGTGTTTGAGCTCAGTTTTATTGTAATTAACAAGAGTATTTCCGGAAATTTGATATGAATAAAGTTGTATAAATAATGCTAAACGACAATAATAATGCGTGAAAACTGTAATCTGAAATAAAATAAGTTTTCGATAATGAATTTGAAAATTGTTTCTGCTAGTTTGTTTAACTAGTCATGGTTCAGAAAACCGTAATATTGAATAATGAATTATTCATATAAATTAGCGATTAATAATTGACGGGTTAATTGGTCAGATCATGTGAATTTATTAAATTTAGAAAGAAGATTGAATGAAATGGAGTTTAACTAAACGAATAATTCATGAGTAGTGAATAGTAACTAATACATTTTTGCGTGAAAATTCAAATTAATGAACTGACCCGTGCATGCCGTGCTACTTGCATAATCCGAATAGCGTTAAATGAAACTCCGTCCATGACAAAATAAAACTTATTTTTATTTTTGTTGTCAGGTTTATCGATTTTAATCTTGCTGACTGACAGTAATTTAGATTATTGCGTTTAAAATAACTTTCGATTAAAAATTCACCATAACGCGTATAAATTTGTTTTCGCCAGGTTCGGCGCTGGTTCAGTTTTTATTCTGCGTAAGTCCATCGTTAGTGAAAAGTTCAAAACTTGGGAAAAAGCGCTTGTCTTTATTTAAGTAAAATAACGATTGTTTGAATTGTTGCCGGTATCGCATTATAAGCTGTCAAGAGTGATTTGAGCTGATTAGATTTAAGTGCCTGTAAACTGTACGGGAACACGGAGTGTGAGATCTTTGACTATCTTCCAGAGGTCATAGGAAATTTTTCTCTCTTTCTTGCTGAAAGTCAGTCAAAGAGTGAGGTTTCGACTACTAGATGCAATGCTTTTTTAAATCGCTACAATACGGAATTACATGACTTTGAATGATTTCATATTTTGTTACATCTTCTAAATCAATGTCAATTGGTATGGACTCAATTTCAGTATCAGGATTTAGTAGCGGTCTCTTGTTATCCTCCTGGCTAAGACAAAAAGCCCTGTATTCTGAATGTTTGTAGATCAATCTTGCTGCTACCTATTCGTTCAAAGGTAATGGAGATGGCTACAATATTTTGAACCTATATCAATCTGAAACTGCGTAAACTGATAAATACGTTTAAGCTAGCGAAGGTAGCCATTGCTTTAGCGCAGAAATCCATCCACAAATCGAGTTGTAAGGAGATGGATACACAGATGTCGCCACGTCTGTTAATATTCTATACGGCAAAAAAAACTTCATTGTAACAGAAGAGGGCTCCAGACAACTTTCTTTCTCAGGATATCGATCCAGTCTGGCCGCAGGCGAAAAGAGTTAATAGAAGAAGCGGAGCGCTTCAAAACACGGAGGACAAGGTGACCCAGACGCGACTGAAGACAATTGTTGGTAAAACATCCGAGACTAGAAAAAGGTTGAGAGACGAAACCATAAACCATGCCCAAACACTCGAGAAGTCATTGAAGAACAATCCAGCATTGAAAAACATGGGTAATTGCGTATCAAAGATACGAAAAAACGTCGTGGGTAATGTGCTAGTAGTAGTCGAGTGAGTAGTTCACGAGAAAACAAGGTAACTCTGCCAGAAGGTCCAAGTAAAATTGGAGAATGTTGTTGACGAATTCGGGCAACCACATATGAGAGCAATCAAGCTCAAACACCTTGATGAGTTTATTGTAGCTGAAATGATTTGTGAGGCTATTAACTCAAAATTTTAGGTGAACAAATTAGACCCTTAATGGTTTAAGTTTCCATAATGCATATAGAAAAAAAAAGACAGTCGCTTTGGTGTTATCTGATGAGTTCGCTATAAAGAATGATAAAAGATAGTTCGCTACTAACGAAAAAACTACTCAGGATTGGCTGGGTCAACAGCAGAATGAGAAAGAGAATATTTCTCAAGAGATGCTTTAAGTGCCTAGGATTCCGGCATCTAGCTCAAATGTGCAACGGTCCGACCCACACGATGCTGTAAATGTAGAGGTATAAACTATATTGCTAAGGACTACAGTGAGACCAAGACTTGTTGCCTCCTGTGTAATGTGGTTGTTATGAAAGGACATTAAATATGATACTATACTTGCCCGGTGTACGCGATTAGAGAGGTGACAAGAGAAAGGCAATGAGATTTTTTTTCTCAAATTAAGTTTCGCGAGTGTTATCTTGGTATCTCGTGTGGTGTCATGGGAGGTCAACCAATGCTATATCCATAGCAACCACTAAGCTATTATCTTAGTGGTTGACATAACGGCGCCCAACAAATCGTAAAATTTAGGTATTTACTCTTAATGAGGCAAGTGGAATCTACGCTCATTCGACCATAAGAAATTTATTGCTATGATAAATGGTTATAAGGCTCCTAAGAGATTAGAGTTTTGCAGAGTTTTTTTTACGCTTAGAGTTTCTAAGCGTTTACATAGCTACCATCGTAAGCCTATTTAGAGGTGGAATGAAGAAACTGCTGATTAGAAAAGAAGAAAGAAGTTTCTAGTACTCAAGATGCTATATGCAGTCGTACGCAGGAAGTTATAAAAGCTAGCAAGAAACGTTATTAAAGGAATCCTTGACGTAAGGTTGACTGGGATTATATATATATATATATATATATATATATATATACTAGAGTTCTGGTATATATAGAATATTGCTGTCAACTCGTTTCCGTCGGAGTGGAGTCTCGGGGTTTTACTGCAGATCGACCTCAATTTGCAACGTATCATAGGTGGCATTTGATGTACACATGTCAATGTGAAGTATATTTTCAGTTCCGCTCGATGGAGTTGCATTCTGAACGCTCTCGAGAAGATGCTTAGAGTCCTGACGTATGACTCGACTACAGGTATAAATTACTACATCACTGTTGGAGTTCCATAGGGATCAGTTCTGAGATTTCTACTGTGGAACAGTATATACGACGTGGTGCTTAGATTTCCAATGCCTGAAGATTCTGCAATAATGGGATTTGCAGATGATGTGATTGTTGCTATTTTCGAAAGATTCCTGAGTGAAATCACCCTTAAGGCAAACCAAGCTATATTTACTATACGTCAGTGGCTTACTTCGGTTGATCTACAAATGTCCGACCATAAAACGGAAGCAGTCCTCGTATCAGGAAGAAAAAAATGAAGATCATTGTGGCTGTTAAAAACTGTGACATCACTTCTCAGAGCTCGCTGCGATAACTTGGTGTCAAGATTGATACTAGATTACGATTCGATGAACATCTGCGGATCATCAGCCATAGAGAATCTCAGGTAAATTATGTCCTATCGCGCATTATGCATAAGATAAGATGATGCCGGCAAAACCGTAGACACCTGCTGCCTTCGGTAATAAGTATGATCTTGCTATCCGTAATACCTATCTGAATATCGGCTATGACCACTATGTCATACGCCCGTACGATAAATAAAATTTATAGGCGGAATGTTTTCCATGTGGCGTACCCATACCGCACAATTTCCACTAACCCCGCGTGCGTTATAGCTAGCAATGCTTCCGATTCATCCTCTGGCAGAAGAACGAAGTACTTACCGTGACTTACCGAAAGACTTACCGTGTAGATATTGCAGCAGTGTTGGGATTTGTTGACAAATGAAAGGTGGACTCATCGTCTTGTACCAATTACCACACTGTATGTTAAAGCAAGGAGAGGTAAATTTTCATCTGATGCCTGAGTGAAAATTTTAAAGTTAGATAGAATTTAGATAAGACGTGGATGATCAATTGAAGTATGATGTTAATTTAGTTTGGGAAAAAATTGGTAGACATCTGGATAGAGATTGTATCAGGAGCGCTATAGGAGTCGAATGCAGTCTACAAAAAATGCTAAATATATTTTTAAACCTTTCATTTATAGCTTGTATTTGTGCTTGCAACAATCTGGATTAACATTGACAAAAATTTTTATCGGTAATTAATTATGGTTGGAGTCTGAAGTGACAATAGATATAATTTAGATGTTGTTGAAATATATAAAAGATTTAAATGAAATTAAGAGATTGAAAGTGCCTCGAAAAATGTAGGCTTTGTCCTAGATTGAATTAGTAAGAGTATTTAAAGAATAGGATACTGTCTAAAAATAGTCTGAATTGTTACTGAAAATATTATGAACGTGAAAGAAAAATATTATAGATGCAATCTGGATTTATTATAAATCAAATGAAATTTTAACTTACGAAAACTCCAAGTCAGCTACGTAAAGTTTGATATAATTGAAACTTGTATAAGCTTTTTTATAAACTGAAAAATGTTTCGAAAGGTGTAATTATTGTTCTCAGTAGGATCCTAAAACGGATTGCGAGGACAGGAAATCAACTAAAAACAATTTAGAAGTTACTTGAATTACATTTACATAGATGGAGTAAAATTTTTTGAGCTAGATAGAATTTACATAAGATCTGGTTGATGAATCGAGATATAATTTGATTTCAATTTGGAAGAAAATGATATAAACAACTGGATATAATCTGTGAAAGAGCACTATACGATCTAAATTTTAGCATGAATAAAACTGAAACATGAATGCATGTGAGTTTACGTTAACAAAACTGTATACGGATATTTAATTATAGTTGGATACAATTTTAGGTGAAACTAGATTTTGTTTAGATGCTGTTAAAAAATATTAAGATGATTCATATATAATCTGAAAAGGCATTGGTTATATTAAAATATATTTAAAATATATAACTGAATATTTTCAGTGTTTTGTCGAATATATTGTTAATGTTATGACGGGTTTTTCCTTAAAAAACTGTCAAACTAACTGTCAAAAAACTGTCAAAAAACAAAAAAAAGGAACACACGCAAATCAAAACAAAGATAGAAAAATTTTAGATTTATTTATTAAACTTTTACAAGTACACATTGTATTATTTCTATCTGAATAAATCTGAATACATCTAAACAATAAATCAAACTTTTTAATATCAATACATCAATATGCAATCATTTGATTAACAGAAATTATATAAATTCAGAGTACCAGATTCAATGAATCACTATAAAAAAATGATCAACATTGTTCAGATTTTAAATCATAAGAAATGCTTCAAACATACCGGGTCTCGTCAGCTAAGAGAATTTTAGTCTCCTATCCCTTTCGTCTTAGGCAATGAATCAAATTCAACTTCTTGTTTCTAAAACGGGCAATTTATAAGTTACAGGATACTTTCAGTCAATGAAAAAATAAATAAAATAAAATTGAGAATCTTATCATTAAAATTTCTTATTTCAATAAAAAAATTGAACTAATATTAAAACGTAACTTGAAAAGTGACCAAGTACATGCTACTATTTTCAATGGTTAAAATTAGTTTATATTTGAAATTATAACAGATAATATTATGAATAAAACCTTTTAGTTGTGTTTAAATTTTATTTCTGTTCCTTATAGTTTATGTGTTATAAAAAAACCTTTTAGTTGTTTTCGTTAGATTCTAAAGAAAGAGGTCAGAATCTCGAATTCTATATATTAATTTTGATAAATCATTCCAAATTCAAACAACTATTATCCTATTCGTCTTTGAAATTTGAATCTATTATCAAGAATCCTTTACTGGATAGAGAACATGTTCGTTTCGGACCTTTTTATGTTTTTCGGTCTGCTGGAAGTATCTCCTGAAATTCGGCGACAACCTTGGTAAGATGTTAGTTCCTCTAATGTTGGATTTGCGAAGGTTCATCTTTTAGGTGCGTGAGTTGATTTGCGACTGCTAACTAGCTGTCAAATTTAAAATTTGCGTTATTTCTTAAACGATTGCACAGTCCGATTGTCCATGAGTTCTGCCAAGCGTCCGAGGAGCAACTCTCAGTTTATGTCCCTGCTGACTTTTTTTCAGAGAGCCTGGCAAAAAACGGTTCCTATCGGATATTTAGTGACCTCCTGTTGGAGATTAGTAGATTATGTTTTTTGCCTAGGTATGAAAAATAACCCCTGGAGTGGAATTATGGTAATTCCAACAAGACAACGTTACGTCTCCAACCCGAGTCCGAAGTGACTTCGAAATACTATTAGCAAAGCGTTACAACGTTATCGACAGAAAATTAACTAGATTTTTAGTTTGGTTGATATGATCGTTATCACTCTAACGGCTTTATTTTCAAATTGGAGAGAAAAGTGTAACCGCTACAGTGGTAGATCTGTCTGGAAAGAAAAGGTATCTTTATATACACTGGTCCAAAAAAAAGCAACACCCTGATTTGGTCGAAATTTTACCACTTTTCAACCCATCCTATCTTCCGTAATTTTCATCAAAAATGTTTTTTTTTTACCAAATTAAAGCTCAAAATCTCCTTTTTAAGAATGTCATAAAAAAAAGTTATGAAAAATGGGTATACTTAATGTAAACAACCTGTAAACAAAAAAAAATTTTGATAAAAATTTTTGCCAACTTTGAATGTGTACACGGGAAAATATTGCCATCTAAACCCATAATTTTATCATTTTATCACAAATTTATCATTTTCTGAACAGAATGAAAAAAAATTTTGTTTTGGCAAAGCTATTGCATTTTCGTACTTTTTTCAGTGTTATTGAGAAAAATCATACTGTCTTAGATAAACACGAATTTAAATCAAGCAGAATAAGTTTGACATATCAATAGCTTGACTTTAACATGGCTATGAAATGGTCAATACACGATCATGACATGGCAATGGTATAGCAACGCAGAGTAGTAGTATGGTAATGGCCAAGTAATGACGTAGCGATGACTTAGCATAGCGTTGATATGGAAATGCAGAGATATTGCTTTCTAGTAGCTAATTATATTTTTATTGCACGGGCTGAAAAATTCAGTTTAAGTTTTTCTAGTGTCTCAAAATATTTTTCTTTCCTAGCGCATATCATTAGATTTCTTAGTTTATATTGTTTCTAAAATTAATGTATAGAGAGAGAGATCCTTAGAAATTCAAGGTCAGCTTTTTTTCAAAATCTTAGGATCATTGACGGACATCTGAATATTTCAGTTTCTAATGGATGATGGCGCTATACAAATGTATAGTGCCGTCATCCATTGACGAACCATGATTACATATGGCACTGATGACTATAATTATATCTCTGTATAAATACGGTCCCTGCTAAAACATTTCCTATATTGCACTTGTGACTCGATTTCTTAAAATTACTATTATTGTTTTTAAATAACATTAATCAGATTATATTTAGTTGTTTGATTGTCGCAATTTCTGTCTTGTGCAATTTCTTTGAATAAGAACATTCTTTAAATATTGCTTTTACATATTTCTTTCACGATTAAGTATTTGTCTGCAATTTTGTGAAGTGTTAAAGTTTTATTACCATGATCATACATTGGTATTTGAAATATTAAATTATAGTTACAATATAAGTTGAAATATGAAATAGTATATCTTAACTAATATATGATTTTATTGCGGTCAGTATAATTTTTGATGCTTTTATATAAAAATATGGTTATGCGAAAATTTTAACGATACTGCTGCAATATTATGAGATATGCTATAAATGAGATTCTAATTTGCAGAGTCTGTATGATATAATATTTCGTCAGTAGTTGCTATTGCACTTATTGATATAGAACAGGTCAAGTAACCTTAGTATAGATCAAGAGAAACGGTAGTGCCTCTGGCCAAGTACAAAAAACAAATCTGGCAGTACAACATTTTTTTTGTGCTGCCAGCACTACCGTGTCTCTTTTTAGATATGAACAACTGCTGGTTTTTAAACATTTAAAAAAGCAATTGATATAAAAAGAGTTAGCATATTGCATTATATTAGTGTTACCGCTTTCGGATCGATGAGTTTTAATTAGGACAAAATTAATTTTTATTTATCTGTGCTCTAGATATAATCACTTGAAAAACGATAAAATCATATATTTGACTTTGAAAATCTGATTTCAAAGCATTAAAAATCTTAGCATACGTTTCCTCGCCATTTTTCAGGTCTTTTGTATTTTGCCATGGTTGAAATACTAGCAATGAAGTGGAATAATATTTTTAAGCTGTAAATTTATGTTGCATTTGTAATGATTTATAAGACACGATCTACTACATTATTTCAAGTATCGTTTCCCTATCTGATAATATTCGATTGACATATTTTTTGGTTTTGTTAAAAAGACTCATAATTGTCTATATGAAATATCATATAAACAATATGCTTGAAGTTTCTCTGATTTAACAGCAAAGTAATCTTCTACCAAATTTGAGAATCAAATTATCTTGATTCTTTATCTAATTACTCTTTTTATTCACAATTTTTTAACTTTTTACTTCTGATTTCTTTGACTGTCATTTTGTAGTTGTTTAAGGGCCAGTACTGTATACGAAAATATCTTAAAATTTATCAGCTGCCTCCAAAGTTCCGCATTTTATGTGGCTAAAGTTCAGCACGTGCTCAGCACAAAAATTTTTTTTTTTAATATTAAAATAAAATTTTTTTTCGCAGCTAGTTTTGATCCTCAGCAGAATCCCCCAGCAGTTTGAAATTAAAATTCGTAACCCAAGGGAGTTTTCTAGTGAGAGTGCGTACAGCCCCCGTATAATTAGATTACTAACGTTAATAGTTTCGTGTGCTGCGAAGATTATTTACTAGAGATTATCTACTAGATTATTTATTTAGATTATTATCACAAAAATATTAAAAACATTTTCCCTACCAGTTTTAACCCTCAACTACATCCCCCAGCAGTTTGAAATAAAAATTAAAACTCCAAGGGGGTTTTCTAATGAGAGGGCGTACAGCCCTCGTAAAACTGGATTACCAACGTTAATCGTTTCGTGTGCTGTGAAGGAACTAATTATCAAAAAATATAAAAATCATTTTTCCCACTACTGGGGAAAAACAATTTTGTTTTAATAATAGGCAAAAATTTTTTTGTAATGAGCACGTGCTAAACTTCAACTACATCGCATTTTCTATTATTCAGTGGTCGCAGAAAACGAATCGTTTTCAGAATAAATGCTAAAACTGAAAATAAGTCTGTATTATGAATTACCACCGTTTCTTTTCTAATATTATATCCTCTACCTCTTGTTGTGTTTTTAGTTAAATACCACGTAACTATTTATAAATATTCTCATCAAATTGAATATCTATGTTTTCTTTCTACCCGGTTGAAATGGCTAGATTATAACTTTGACGTTGTGCCCTTTTTCATTTCTAGAAAGATCGTAGAAATGACTTTTACTTTCCAAAGTTTTTCTTCTAACGATGGATGTAATTTTATCTCTTCGAAAAAGATTTTTATTGACAGGTTAAGAGAAACCGAATCTGCATACTTTGATAAATCCGGTGATAGTTTGTTTCTTATGCATATAGTAAGAATTATAATCATGTTTTTAATGAGTGGTAACATATTATCATAATGTTAGCAAAACCTTTTTATCTGGAGTTTTACAAGTAACTTATATAACATGAAATATGCAATCTCGTCATTAGTAGATTCCCCAAGAATTTATGTATTTTCAACCTATACTAAAATATGCAAATGCTGTACACTTCTCTTTTGATACTTTTGTCTTCAAAAATAATATGTTACTATACCTATTGCATTATCTCCATACGAAAATAAATAAGAAAAACATAAAACATCTAAATTCTTTAATTTATTACTATCACTGTTATTATTATGTTTATCGAAATGAACAATGGATTCAACAGCTGGTTACCCCTATAACAAATCTTGATAATCAGCCATTAATTCAATAGATTGTTATTGAGGATTATTTTGTTTAAATCATTTTAAAACCTCAAAAACTATTTGTATATTTATATTGTATTCCCGAATCACCTTTTTATTATTTAGAAAGTTGTGCACTGAAATGTGTAAATGAGTGGGTCAGTAGATTTCATATTATTTCTGATATTCTTCACTGTATAAGATGAATAATAAACACCACTTTATTCTAATGCAACATCTAATTTTTTCTATTTTTTTAGTAAATTTCGTAACTTTTTATATCACTTTTTTTACCGAGTATTCTTGGAATGAGGTGAAAAATAGACATTGATTAAATTTTGTGAGAATTGGGCAATAGATAGAAAAAAGGCCAACAAAATTTATAACAAACGTTCACGTTTATTAACCAACAAATATATAAAAAGTCAATACGATGAGTTACACTTAGTTGGAGTACCGGGTAGTCCGGGTTCAGGTCAGAGTCCGGAAGCAGTAGGAGGAAGTAAGGGCAAGGCCCTAAGGTATAGTCTCAGAGAAGACAGAGTAGGCATAAGAGTACGCGAGTAGGGGAGCGTACGGGAAAGATTGAGGATTTGTAGAAGTGCAACGCCACTGGTGGTACTGTGGGATACTAATTTGAAATGAAGGTGCCAATTTTCATTTCCTACACTCTCCATCAATTCGAGTTTAGGAGTTGACTATACTTGTGCAAGTTCCAGTCCAGCTGTTAGTTGTTCATGCTTGGCTCCTTTGTCAATACGTCGGCTATCATCTCGTCTGTTCTCAGGTAAAACAGCTTGACCGGTTCTTCCTTCAGAACCTGACGAATGAACTGATGCCGGATGTCGATATGCTTAGATCTTGCGTGAAAGACAGGATTGTCTGCAAGCTTTCCAGCACATTGATTGTCGTTGTGAAGAGTAACCTTGGACAGTTCAGGTAGTCCGAGGTCCCTCAAAAAACGGACGATGTACATGGCTTCTTTTGCAGCATCCGAGATGGCCGTGTATTCAGCTTCGGTGGACGACAGTGCATCGGTACGCTTCTTTCAAGATTCTCAGGAGATTACAGTGCCGCTGTAAATAAAAACTGAACCTGTATATGACCTTTGATCATTTGGCCCAATAAGCGTCAACGTAAGCCTTGAGGGGCTTTCGTTGGGAAACACTAGGTTGTAGTTAGCTGCCAAAGCAACTAGTAGCAAAGAGAACTGAGTGGGGCAACCGGGGCGAATGTCTCGAAGAAGTCAATTCAAGGCTGTTGTGTGAAACCCTTTGTTATAATACGAGCCTTTCTGCACTCCAGCTGTCATCGTGCGAAACTTGACAACCTTCGAATTGACAGGTTTGTCGACTAAATCAAAGGTGTCGTTTGCCACCAGGCTCTTGACCTCTGAATAGATGGCGTCTTTTCATTCGTCGCCGTCTGGCCCGGAGACAGCCTGTCTGAGCGAGATTTTGCAGGCAGTCATGGCGAACTGGGCCTCCTTGTAGACGGAACCATCACTTGCTATGATAGTAGCATCCAAGTCTGTGTCGTTCGACGTATCTCGAGCTAGAGCGACGCAATACTGCTTTGAGGGGCGTCCGAGTCGTCCCGTTCGGATCTTCCTCGGGCGACCTGGTCCACGTCTTGGTAAGTGGTTGTCGTCGCTGTCGTTTTCGGCTTCAGATTGGTGAGCCCGATCGTTTTGAACGTTTGGTGCAGCAAAATCGTCCGCCTCCTACTTTGTATCTGGCATTTGGTCTTAAATAATTATTATCTCAGGTCGAGGTTTAGTTTCGTTACTTGAGTCTGTTCTGAAGGAACCCGAGTTGCGCACTTCTCGCGTATGGCAAACTTTACGCTCAGAAGGAACCGAGATTCGTTATGCCTTGGCGATATCGGAGTAGCCTTCTATACCACGTTGCTGGAACTTGTGCTTGTTCGGGCTTTTATCCCGGAAGTGCACTTTAACCCCGAACTTCCGAAGGTGGCTGATGTCAGGACGTTTGCCTGTCCATAATTCTTTCGGCGTCTTTGTCAAAAGCGTATTCGTGCTTCGCAGTGAACAAAACGAAGTGTTCTTTGTCCGTAATTCTTGAGATTAAAAGTAAAATGTGCTGCTTTGAGTAGTTCTCCTCGATAACTTTGGCGATAAGTTAATCAACGTCAAGTAATCTGTCACGTGACTTGATGGCGCAACAGAAATTGTCATAACTGCTCGGAAGACTGTGGAGCAGCATGACAGTCAATGAGTCGCCATTTATCTCAATGTTCATTTGTTGTAAGTTATCTTGATAGGCAGTCCCGGACGTTTTCGTCTTCGTGGAGCCTCTCCGAGAGTAGTTGTTCCAAGAGCGTCGCTTTACGAGCTGGTCCTTGGGACGCATAAATTGTTTTTAGCGCAGCCCATACCTCGTGCGATTTGGTGCAGTTCCTAATGTGTTTTAACTGGGAGGGGCTGATTGCAAGGATGAGATCCGATTTGGCAATAGCATCTTGTGTCTTCCAGTCGTCCAGTTTCTTCTGCTCTGCGCTGACTGTGTTCGGGTTATTGCTGACAGTTGGCTTTTGAACTTTGCTGGAAACGTGGGGCCATGTGCCGTTCTTGACAAGGAGGGCTTCGACTTGGATCCTCCAGGTTTCATATTTTCGGAAGTTAATGCCTCGATGCGTACCGCGTTGACCCCAGCCATAATAACACTTTGTTGTACGGACAAAACAGTCAAAATAAACCCGTGGATTAAAAAAAAAACAACAATTGTGTGTCTTGGTATTCTGGGCCCATAACCTGTGAGAATTAGGCAATGGATAGAAAAAAGGACAATTCAATTTATAACAGACGTTCACGTTTATAAACCAACAAATATATGAAAAGTGTTCGGAACCGGAGAAGCCACCGCCGATTCGGGTCTTCGTTTTTTTATTAAAATCTAATTTCTGTTTTTTTTTTATTTTTATTTCAATAAAAGCAAGCATTCAAAATTCCAGTGACACCGCTATTCTTTTCTCCACTTTTCCGCTTCTCCAGTCGATCCCCGCTTCGCACTATGACAGACTGCGTGCCCGAGCTGCGCTATAGCAAGTTGATTGCGGAGCACTTGCTTGCAGTAGCTGTCAAAATCAGTGCCGTTTTTGGCTTCCGCAGCGCTGGAGGCATATTTGTCTCGCTGTCTATAAATGACAGTTCGTCACACATGGTGACCAAGTATGGCTAGATGAGCCACTCTAGTTTTGATTTAAATTGCCTTTGGGTTATATTTGGGTGGATTTCAGAGCCTTGAATTTTCCCACCTTATCCAACCATCCTTTTGGTATTCCATCCTTTATTTTCCTTTCCATAACAAGATTGATTGGCCTGTCCATAAATCTCGTTATTCAACACCACCGTTTGTGTCTGATCGGCCGGTGTTCCTTCTGACTCCTTTGAATGGGGTTGGGATATTTTTTGATTAATTTTTTGATAATTGTTGTTAGCAATTAATTGTATTTAGCTAACTGTATTGTCCATACCTTAAGGGTTGTAACTTATAGGTTTTAATATTCAACGTGGTCGAAACAGCGGTTATAACCGACCTCCCACGTCCGTTAAATATTCAAATACAAATTTAAAAGTTAGTACAGATTTAATTTGTGTTTTGATCTTTTCTTTGTTTTCGCACTGATCGGATATCAGTGTGTCACAGTTCGCAAGCTGTCAATACTAAATCTAATTTCTAATTACTTGATTTTAAATTTTGACATTTAATCGTTATCAGTGCGCAGCTGATCCATTATCTCATAAAATCATTGAAGCATTTTTCGAATACTATCGTCATCTTTGTTTTGTGTTAGTGCGTATGATTGTGGTCATTTTCTATTATTTCAATTTTCGTATGGACTGAAATCTGTTAGCAGAAATCGGTTTAAAATTAATTGCTAGTGTTAATCAAAAATTAACCAGCGTATTATTCTATGCGTATCGCACAAAGAGTCAATACGATGAGTTACACTTAGTTGGAGTACCGGGTAGTCCGGGTTCAGGTCAGAGTCCGGAAGCAGTAGGAGAAAGTAAGGGCAAGGCCCTAAGGTATAGTCTTAGAAAAGACACAGTAGAGATAGGAGTACGCGAGTAGGGCAGCGTACGGGAAAGATTGAGGATCTGTAGGAGTGCAACGCCACTGGTGGTACTGTGAGATACTAATTTGAAATGAAGGTGCCAATTTTCATTTCCAACAAATTTAACTTGACGAATCTATTTAACAGCTCGCGGGTTGTTAATGCTTGTTTAGTTGACTATGTTTTACAGAACATGTAATATCCTTTATATGAATAGCAATATTTTTCAGTTATTTTTGTTAAAATGTGTAGAAATTTTTCATAGTCATTAATTAAGTCAACATTCTTCCCCTTACATAATAAATCATCGTATGTTTGACATTTAGGTTCTGTTGTAATCAATGGTAATACGTTAAGAGTTCTTCCGTCTAAGATGAGACAATGTCGATTATTCATATCCAATTGGTTTCCCGGAATCGCTATAGAAATTTGTGAACGTATTTCTGTGTTATCGAAACTGTCAATAATTTTGAATTTATAATTTAAGACAGACACATTTTTTAAGACTACTTTATCATCGTCTAGCATTTTTAGTTTTAGATACTGAATTGAAAATATAAGACGTATGCGCAATATAAGTTTCGGTAGTAGCATTACGTTTTAAAATACCACATGATGTAGCAACTCTCAATTTAATAGATGAATCGAAATGTGTTCATTTTGTATGTTAAGATTTCAATTTTTCCGCCTATTTTTTCAAATGTATTATTTAGTTTTTTTCTTTTATGTTCGTCATTACACTGCCTTCTACTTCTATCTCTTTTTAGATAAAGAAAAAATTACTGATCCTGGTGCTAATGCAAAACCTTCCCAGTAGTTATCATATCTTCAGGTAAGCCATCGAATCGTGTGATGTTTTGCCAGAAATAGAAACATTGAAAAACAAAATTATCGGGGCTAGCGAGTCGATAAAAGTAAATCAGAATCAATACAACACATTGCTTGCGAAACAAGAACCTGGTAAAAACTTTTCAGGTCAGAAAAATATAGCAATATCAAAGAACGAAGATCGAAGTACCGAACAAAACCGTCCGAAATACAATTGTAACTGTTCAGGATCTGAAGCGAAAAGCGTTTTGTTTTCTTTTTTATAATTAATTTGGAAATTAAAATTTATGAGTTGACATTATTCGCGAACTTTCTCTAATAAATCGCCCATCCCTAGTCCTCGCGATCATTAATTGCGCTAATTAGATGTGCGGTAGTATGAGCGGACTCAAACATTCATTCATACATGCATGTTCAATTATTATAGTTCTGCCGCTCCGAAAGATCGCACGGATATTTAGTCGCTATGCGACTTATAATTCGATTTGTTGGGTGGGTAATTTCTGGACCCGAAAATCATCCTAAACCTCTCCTCCACACAAGTGGCAACATTTTCCTTATCATCCTTCAAACTGAATTAAATTCTAGTTTGTCCGGAGAACTCAGAACATCACCGTCAGGATCTGATGGCCGATGTTCCCTTTTATCAATTAAATTTGGCAGGGATATATAGATTTGGAAAAATCGATTGACGTTTTATATATTTTATATGAGTCTATGCTGTGCCATAAACGCTCAGACATTAATGCTCGGCACGAAAGGTTCAGGCACATCAATGAAAGAAATCTCATAAGCATGATGAAAGACAACATGGCCACAGGCCTAAATTTTTATCAAAAATCAAAACTTTCCATAGCAAAATCTGTATAGTTAGTGAATTATCGTATTCTCCTTTCCAAGTTCGTACACAAAAATCATCTAAAGTCTTGGAGCTGGTGCATTCTGACGTGTGTAGCCCCATGTGCGTCGAGTCTCTCAACGGAGCTAGATACTTCGTCACGTTCATTGATGACCATAGCGGCTTGTGCGTGGTATACTTCTTTTGTCACAAGGGACAGTCAAGCATGGTAGAAACTCAAACTAGTTTTAAAATTAAAGCACTGCAATCTGACAACCGGAGCGAATACTGCGGTGCTGAATTCGTTAAAGCACTAGCAGCAAGGAGTATCCAGAGGAGACTTACCGTAGCATACACCTTGCAGCAAATGGCGTAGATGAACGCCGTAATCGCACCCTGGTGGAAGCAGCGAGATGCATGATGCTACAAGCTGGATTACCTCCCAGCTTCTGGGCGGAAGCCGTAGCAACAGCCAAGTACAATCGGAATCGTTGTGTCTTCAATGCCTTAGGCCTCAAGACTCTCTTCAGATGCAAGGCCTATGTTCTCGACGAAACCTCAAATAAAGGAAAATTCTACGCCAAGACCAGAGAAGGTGTAATGGCCGGTTATTCGAGCGTGTTTAAAGGATACTGGATCTAGATTCTGTCAGACAGAAAGATCTGTGTTTCGCGCGACATAAAGTTCCTCGACAAGTTTACATCAAGTGGTAACCATAAAGAGTTCTACTGCGATTCAATTAAAACTGGCAGTCAGAAACTACTGGAACCTCAAAACCAATTCTAAACAATCAACCTGTCGAACACACATCCAAAAAAATGTCGTCGCATCAAAGAAAAGAGAACCCGTCGTAAATGAAAATCGAACAAATCCTGAGGATCGAAACGTATTCAAGGGATTCCTTCCAGAAAGGACAGATTCTCCGATCAAAGTCCTTCCTGAGGTCAGTTCGGCTGCAAAAGAAAATAAGCATCCTGGCACCCCGCGTAAAGTCCAAAGCGATGAACCAGGTGGCACAGAAAATGCACACGACATGCAAACGAAAAACAAATTAAGGACAGCCGACGAGAGTTCTTCTGAGTACAACGCAACATGCTCAAGTTATAATGATATAGAATCGATGGAGAGCAATTTTGCTCTCCTTGCTTCGGAAATCCATTTAAACCTCGCTGAAAGCGGACCAGACAATGAAGATTGGGAATCTGTCATTTATACCAAAATTCTTGCCCTCGTAGCCAACGACACGTGGGAATTGGTTCCAAGACCCGATGAAAAGGTCTTCAATTGTAGGACAGTCCTTCGAAACAAGTATAATGCAGACGGCTAATTGGAGAGCAAAAAGGCCAGAGTGGTTGCACAAGGCTTCGCACAACGACCAGGAATAGATTCCAGTAATATTAACCTGAACTTGGTTTTATAATGTGCTTATTCTTCTATTCAATTTACAACTCATGTATTTCCTACCAGCTAAGCACTATCTAATAATTTTTTCTACTTTGATCCTATTATGTGTTTTTGAACCCATTATGTATGTAACATTTTAGAAATCCTTTCAATGCAAACTTCTGATTCATCACGAATTTTGAATGTTAATTTAAGTATCTGGTTCTTGTTTCTTTCGTCACTTATACGTTAAGAAATCTTCATTTTATTCGTTTAATAATTACTCTTTCGACAATCAAGAATTTGTCTTTGTTTTTAATTATATGAGATTTCCTATTCGGTTGAATTTGGCTACGTTTTTTATTATATGTTTTATTAGAACTGGATTCGTTTGTATCTTGCATGTGTAAACTCGTTTCATTTTTTGTTACTTCACATTTTATAGAAATACTACTTGTTATTCATATTTTAATTTTTTTATATACTAAAATTGATTCTTCAGTTTATGTGATAGTTGCAGATGATGATAAGTGATTACCACTGATATTTGTACTAATACGCTTTTTAATAATTGAAAAATGATCCAAACATACCAATGTTCAATGTGATGATTATTTAATAATTTTATTAAACTAGATGTATGAAGCACACCCTTTGGGTGCGTCATCTCTGTTGTCATCATGAGAAATGCAAAATTCCATTCAAAAAATAAAATATGGCCAAATTAATAATATTCATTCCTTAAAAATAAATCTCATTTTATGTTACATAAATGAAACCAAAATTATTCACAGTTTTGATCAACTAAGAATTCCATGATTGTGAAAGCTGATTTGATTATTCAAAAGAAAAATTTTTCACTGTTTCTTTTTGTCAGCGGAACGTGTATTTAGGCGAGTTTAATGAGACGACCGAAAATGAATAAGTGCGAGTTTATTTGAAAATAGAAAAATACAAAAGAGGTTCGAATAAACGCGATGTTGCTCCGTGACTACCTGTTAACAAAACTGAACATGGGCGCAGAAACGTTTATAGATCATGAGACTATAGATGGCGATACTAACATAATAAAAGCTCGAAAGCGCGAAAAAAATAAAGTTACAACAGAAAGAGTGTAACGGTGTATCAATCAATGTGTGAATGTGATTGTATATGTGTTTGAGTATGTATGCATGATACTAATGTTCTGACACCTTTATTATACTATAATTCAATTTTTTAAAAAAAAGTTCGGAATAAGTAAACTTTGTCGTCATATTTGTAATAGTTTTTTTTCCTGTGAAAATTTTTAAAGAGTCCCAGTACCGTACTCTGAATATTGCAACATAAAATTGTCTATGATTGAAAACAGCTTTACATAGATCAATATCTATCTTATTGAAAGTTTGTCCTTGCGATTTATTAATCGCAAAACAAATGTGCAAAAGTGTCATTGTAAAAACGAGTTTGACAGATATTTTTTGGCGCTTAGAATGTAAGGGATGAACGTTTTCACATGAAATAGTCATACGAATAGTGAATGTTATATCCCCGAATTGTCACCAGTTACAATAAGTGGTTTTGATTTCGCTAAGTTGTTACTGAAATGCAACATTAACCATTTTTTCCAATACATAATCCTCCATTGATATTAAGGTTTTGAATGACCATTATTGCCTAAAACGTAATTCATGAGGTGACAATAAAAATGGAGATAACGAGTGGAAATATTCAGGTAAAATTCTCGCCATTGTCATCTGAAATATCTACCTTGTCAACGCTGCTATGTACTTTTTAAGTTGATTCATTCAATAAACAGACAACTCGCATGTTTATTTCATCCACATCTACATTTCGAACAAATAAAATAGCACTTCGCGATGCTTTTTTGTATTTCTGTTTCCATAATTATTTTCCATAAATGTTTTCTACTATGTCATTGTTTGCAGCAGCTTATAGTAAATGGAAATTTCAATATTATCATTCGCATAATTCAATTTACTGTTTCCAATGTCTAAAACAAATTTAGCTAATTATTATTTTTCTGTTCGGATTCGCATGTTTTCGGTCAAAACAAAATGCATATATATCTACATTTCTTCTATTCTGTATTTCACATATAATACGGGTGTTTACAAACACCCACCACCCCACAGAATGTTGAGCTCCTAGCCACAGATAAAGACTAAATTTAAAGTGAAAGTAGTATAAACCCAGCTTTTGTACACTAATTATATCCCTGCATCAAAAGGGTTTTGCTATTTAGTGTATGTGTCTCTGAGGAGGTGCTCCAGGTTCCACGTAGTGCCGACGATTGGCTGATTACTTGTCTTAAACATTAATAAATTTACCTATTTGTAAAGTAAGTAAAGACACTATCCCACCTTGTGTTCCTTATCCTCATGAAAGAGGTGTTGGGATCCACACTTCTCCTTCTGCTAGGTTCTAGCTTCCTTTGGCGCTAGTTAGTGCGTTCAATCTAACGCAGTTATAGTGTCTTATTTTTCATTATGATCAGCTCAGAGCAATTATTAAAGCAGTCCGATATTGATAGCGGTTTTGTCATTGTAATCGCCAGTTTGTTAATTAACGATTTTAACAATAAAGTTTAAAGGTGCAAACAAGAGTGTTTATTTAATTCACTCGAGCCTTGATACTTTAAGTTCTGAGATTAAATTGCATTTTGTTTATTGAGATGAATTCTGAAATTTGAGTTTAAGACACGTGTCGTCTGAGGAATAATTGCCTTGAGTCAATTCTCACATATTTCATGAAAGATTCACATAATGACAATAATGGAATAATCTAGGTGCGGCGAACCTTCATGCCGTACATTTCAACAATTAACTCAAACTTGCAAGCTGATCGCCACGTACCTTGCGCATCCGTTTCTAATATTAATTCTCGGATACCTTGCCTGTCTTATCTCGCCTTTACTGATACGGGTTATTAAATGCTGCTATGATTTTGATTTTATTTAATTTAGTTTGTAGTAATTTAATTTTCTTTGTTACGATATTTGCTTAGTACATTCGCTTTGATATAGCTATATCCTTTTCCTTTATATATAATGAGTTAACGTGTTTTCGTAAAGGGTGCTTACTAGTTAAATTTTGTTTATTACGTTTCGTCAATTATATTCATATTGGTATCATCTCTTAATTGCAATTAGATAAATAGTATTACTTATAGTTAAGTTAATTTTGATTTGAGTTCAAGTGATAAATTTCAGTCTGAGCACTCCTGAGTAATTTGCTTTTCGGCCACTGCCGGTCGCTTTCGCCCGTTGGTGTGATTAAGCGTTACTTGAATTATACCTTCACTCCATTGATACATGTTTACCGCCGGTTTGCACCACAGGATTAGCTAGAATGTTTACTAATTAGGAAACTTATTATTGCTTACTCTACGTCGACCTCTTGCTAATCACGCTGTATTTAAACTTGAGTATTTTTCATTAAGCGACCTCCGAAGCATGTTAATTTGTATATCAGCTTTATAGAATTATAATAAAAATTAAACAGGGCTTTACCTTGGTGGGATTAACATGTAAAGTAATGCTTTGTTTGTTGTTAACACACCAAGTTATTTTATTGACATGCATATTATACAGGGTGTCTCAGACCACACGTGCCACCAAAATATCTCGTAAAATATGTCAAAAAATAGAAAACCAAAAAACACGTATCGAATATTTTTGAAAACTCTATCCGATGATACTAAAGTCGACTCTCCTTCCCCAATCCCTATTATAGG